>CAJNIZ010041813.1:23970-34775 GCA_905231905.1 Symbiodinium pilosum
GGGGCAGTACCCAACCTAAACCCGATAAACCCTTATCCTATATTGTCCAACTTCTGACCTTTAACCAAGGTTAGGGTCAAACAAAGCCCGTGACATTTCCCATGACCTGGACAGCGATGAGAAATGGATTTGGTAGTTTCCCAAAATAAGGGAACCCCAATATAGGCCCCAAAATATTCTAGTCCTTATTATAGGGACCCCCAAAAAGGTACCCCTAATTTTGGGAAATCCCCAATTTGGGGCCCCATGAAAAATAGAGGGGGTCTGGGGGATCCTTTGAAGTAGGGGTTGATTTTGGGGGGCCCATAGGAAGCAAATTTCTATGGCTCCTTAAGGAATATATACGGTTTAGGGTTTAGGGTTAAGGGTTTAGGGTTTAGGGTTTAGGATTTGGGGTACTAACGCTCAAAGAAAAGTTTGAAATCAACCCCTGAGAAGGCTGCCCTTTTTGATACCTTGGACACCATGCTAAGGAAAGGTTTTAAAGCCTCTCGCAACGAAATCTTTGAAGACCCATCAATCTTGTCTGTCCCAAACTAACATGGAATCCTACATCGCGCCCCTTACAGGGACAGTAGTCTTCATCGAGCGCCTTTTGGGGTTCCAAGTTAGTTTGGTGGAGGGCACCAAACCAAGAACTCCCCTGATTGTAGCCGCCTTCCTGGGGTGGAAGTCAATGCCTGCACAGCTAAGGTTTAGCGTTAGGAGGTATAAAGCCTGGGGGGTTAGGAACTTGGGTTTTACGGGTGAGGTTTTCGGAGCTTTGGTGGGAGGGTTTAGGATCAAGGCTCGCGGTTTAGGGATAAGGGTTGATAGTTTGGGGTGATACGCTAGTGTGAGGTGGGAAGCTTCTTGGAAAGGCCATGTTTGGGAATGTTGCGCTTCTTGAGTATGAGCGCTCCTCTCACACAAGAAATCCCTAAATCCTACCGCACTTCCACCCATCAGAGGGCATGGCTGTTCAGCTCAACCCGCCTTTGCGGGCCCAACTGCGAAGAAGCATAGAAGGTCAGATCAAGGACTACTAATCCTGGTAGTTTCCCATTATAGCGCTTGCGGGCTTAGGGGCTTTGGGTTGAGGGTTTAGGGGAAAAATTATACCATAGTCCTTATCATGGAGAACCCTACTGAGACTGCTGGCCTCTTGAGAGGCCCACATGGGGTTCAAGGTACCTTGAGTTATCCCCCCAGACGGCTTAAGCCTAGACGGCTTGAGCCCCTCTCATCCCCAAACGTTTAGAGCTTAGGGTTTAAGCCAAGACTCCTGAAATCCCTGACCCTCAAGCCCTGGAGGAGATGATGTTGCCTGTGGCCCTGAAACAAAACTTAACAACTCCGCACAAAACTCGCCCCAAAACCCCACCTTGCACAATTTCTGTAATAAACCTTAACTTAACCCCCCAAGCCCCAACCCCAAACCTCAAACCCTAAACCCTACACCAGCAATATACAGTATGAATTTTAGAAGACCCCATATATAACCCTAAACCATGAATAGTAGTTTCCATTTTCTTTTCCGTTAGCCTACATAATCCCTTGATCCCCAAATGTTCAATCATAGGCCTAAACCCATATACAAGCCTAAACTCCAAACCTAAACATCCCTGAAGCCCTAAATCCTCCCTCAGGGGCCTGATATGGTGACCATGTCCATGCACTGACAACTCACCACCTATTTAGGGTGTCGGGCTTTAGGGTTTTAAGGTTTAGGGTGTAGGGTTTTGGGCTGTTCAGTGCGGGGTATAGGTTTGCTCTCTGGGGGTTACTGTAGTAGGAGTATAAGGGAACATACTATATAGGGCTTTTACAGGCAGTATATTCCCCCTTTGCCCACAAACGACCAGTAAGTTTAAAGGTTTTGTGCTTTTCCCTGGTGCCCCAAATAGCCCAATGCAGGTAATGGTCATTGGCTTTGGGGCCTAACGTAGGTATTGTTATCGACATGGAGCCGCAGAGCTTGGGGTCAAGTTTTTTAAGCTCAGGCTCTAGCCTTTAGGGTTCCGGCTTTAGACTTTGGGGTTAATAGTGCCCCTTAAATAGACTGAATATTATGGCTTTGGGTATATTACAATTACAATAATATCCCGATACCTGTGGTGGCGCGTAGGGCAACCCTAAACCCTAAACCCTATCACGCCACCGAAGCTGGACAATGGCTGGCGTTGTAGCATCTCGAGAACATATGCGCCCCCGAGCTCCCAGCGCTGGACTCCCAACCCACACAACTGCGTTGCTGCTAACTCCTAAGGAACTTAAGCTGAGTCACCGCAATAAGTACACCTCATTCTTTACGATGTACACATGTCGTGGTAACTTAATTTGAGCTCTTTAGCAGCAACCCAGACAAAGGAACTAGAATCTGACTTTGGCATTCCCCAAATCTGATGTCGCAGCCCCTCCCCTCAATCCATTAATTAAGTATTCCCCCGCCCCTGCCCCCCCCCCCCACGCCCCCCAGTAGCAATTGGATAACGAAACGTTTGTAGCTCTGTTTGCGCCATTGCCCCTAGTATCCCCCTTGATAACCCCTATCATACTGCCCTAAACAATCCCCTGTATGACCCGCCTTTTGGAGTTTGTGGGGGCAGTACTCAATCCACTATTATTGAACTCGGCCCCAAGCCCTAAACCCTAAGCCCTAAACCTTGAACCCCGGATATTGCATCAGGCCAGAGCGGTTAGAGCCTTCCCCAACAGCCCACGGTTTAGGCTGTAAGGTTTAGGGCTGAGGGTTCACGAGTAGCTATCACTAAAGGTGTTTAGTGTCACCCAAGACCGACTCCGAGCCTCCAAACCTCCCAACAGCCTTCAGGCCCCTTAAGGAGGCAGTGTGCATTCGCATTTGATAGAAGTTTTATGAGCCATTGTCTAAACTCTTAGTATCCCCCTTAATAACCCATATAGTAGTCCCCTTTATAATCCCCTATATAACCCCCCTTTAAAAAGTTTAGACTATAACTCTTATGGGGCCGAGGCGGCCTCCAGGGGCCTCCTCCGGGACCCAGTGGCCTCCAAGGGGCCTCCGGGCCTCCAGGGGCCTCAAGCCTAAATCCCAAGTCTTAACAACCTAAAACCGCAAAATCATTCCACGGCCCCATTAACCACATTATGTATCTATATATACATATGCAGGTAGAGAAAGTCTAGAGTTTAGGGTTTAGGGTCTTGGGATTAGGGTTTGGGGTTAAAGGTTGAATGCTCAGGGCATGACCCTCATCAAAAGTGCTGCCACGGTTGACACCCCTCCGGAAGTTGTCCAGAAGGTGCCATTCCCAAACCCTTGCACCCTAAACCTTGAGCCGCGCGCCCTTAACCTTTAAACCATGAACCCTAGACAATAAACTAACAGGACCTATATTCCCCGCAAGTAGATAGAATATGGTGTATATGCTTTTGCAAGGAGGGCAAGTAGATCTTGCAGCAATATGGCGGTTGTGCGTACTTGGGGGGTATTGCATATGAGCTTTCGTCTAAATTCCTAGTATCCCCCCTGATAACCCCTATCAAACTCCCCTACATAAACCCCTTTAGAGAGTTTAGATTATGGCTCGTATGCTCTTCGCAGTTTGCAGCACACCTTCAACAACAGCTTTCGCATCGCAGACACGTTTTCCGAAGACCACCTGAATGCAACAATCGATACAGTAGCTTCTAGACGCACTGCCAAGAGCCAAGAGGATTCTCCTAACTACCTATACAGGCATAGGGGATACTAACCCAAACCAGGTTTAGGGTTTAGGGATACTAACCCAAACCGTATTACTAATTCCTAGTATAGAAACCCTACTCCATACCACATAGGTACTTAGGATCCTTTGGGGAGGACTTTACATAGCTCCGGATGGCTTGGACGTACCTTGAACTGTGGACCTCCCAAATAACCACAGCAACAGCCTTTTCGACCCCGTTCCTCTTGGCCTAAAGGCAATTGTTATGCAAACTTGGAACTTGGAAGGTCCTCAAACCCTAAGAACTAAACCGTAAACCCCTAAACCCTAAACCTAAGCCCTTCAGTCATAAACCCATATGTCAAAGGCAACTGGGGCCCTGGCGGCCATCATCAGCTGCACCAAATTGAAATTCTCGAACGAATATTCGTAGCGCCTGACAGAAAAGTGGAATAGGCAACAAGAACTAGCGCCACATAAGGACATATGGGTTTAAGGGCTTCCTTTCCCCTGACCCTCCAAGTAATAGCCACAGGCACTTCGCGGACTGCTGAGCACAGGGTTCAGGTCCGCTTAATCATCCGGGCCCTATTTTCAAGAAAGGGGATGTGGGTACCCTTGAACTACATATCATCATTATTGTGTCCAGATCTTTGGGGCCGCAGCTATCACCCTTTCTGACGTACATTGTTCTATGGGGGTAGCGGTTCTTGGAGGGTCAGGGAACTTGGGTCATTCCTTCTTACAGCAAGTAAGAGTTACGTAACCCTAAATACTAAACTGGTTCCGGGGAGGGGGAATGACCCAATTTGGACGACTGCAACTTGTGCCCCTGCCTGTCATCATCTTTCTGATCCTTGGCACAGGAACTGGTTAAGGGCTTATGATGGCAAAGGAACTAGGTAGGCATATTACAAAACACCAGCACTCGTTGTCATAATTACTATTAGGGGATATAGGTTATATACTGGTCATAACCTGAAGGTTTTAGCCCTAAACCCTAAGCCTAGCGTGTTGAACCTGGTTGAGGATCCTCAAGCCTTGCGTCCAAGTAGCTTCAATCCCACTTGAAGGCTCAGGGGACTTAGTAAGTGCGTTATGAATTTGGTTATAAGTGCCCTAGTGGGGTTAGCCTTCTCATGCATATACGTCCCACAAAACCGCTTAAAGGGAAGAGCAGAACACACCTAAATCCTAAACTTCCAACCTCAAACCCTCAACCAGAAATCTGAAATCTTCAATTCTCAATTCAAAGCTCCAAATCCTAAACCATTAGCCCCAAACTCCAAATCCGAAACACCAACTCCTGAACCCCAAGTCCTAAACCTTTAATCCTAAACTCTCGGAGTTTAGGGCTTAGGGTTTAACCCTCCGCTGACTTTTCTCAAAAATCTCTAGGCCACAGTCAACCTTGCCTCGCCGTAACACGGATCTCTGACTCCGTCGTGTCTTAACAAGAAGAAGAATACTAGTACCACTAGTTATGATATTACTGACAGTAATCATACTATATGACTAATCTAGTAATGATATTGTACTATTGCTAGTACAGTCATGCATAAGATCTCAGCAGAGCTCGGTCAAAGAAAGTCGTCACAACCTAACAGCAACCCTTCGCTGCTGTTGAAGACCTCTTTGGGGGGGTGTCCCTATAATAAGGACTATAGTATATGGGAATCGCTGTATAATAGGGTAATATAAGATTATATTGGGATAATGGAAGAGAATGGAAACCACTATATTTCAATACCCCACCCTAAACCTCAAACCATGATCCGAGACAAGCAAAACTGCAGGCATGAATCCATGATGAGCTTGTTCAGCGTCACGGTATTCCCCAGCACCCTGTGGCCAAAGGCACTTGGCGATTAGACCGCAAAATCCCCCATCTGGATCCAGAGAAGAGTAGATTACGAATTTTTGCCTGTGCTGAAAGATGGTATTAAAACAAGGTTTAGGTGTGTAGGGTTAAGCTCTAGGGAGGAACTGCACAGTTATCTTAAAATCCCATGACTTGGGAGTATCTGGCGGATCATCTAGGGACAAGGTGGATGTTGCTACGCGGCTTACAGGGTATCTAAGCTTGAACTCTTTTACCCACCTCATGCAAAATTGAGAAGGGGGACTGGATTCCTATAAGCCCCCCCCCCAATAAAGTCCAATGAAGACCCATAGCAGTCCCAAACTACAATGCACTCCCAGCTACTGTATCGGGGTCTAAATAATTTGGCCAACGCTAGCAAAAACTCTGATTGCCCAACCCTAACTCATATCCTTACAATACCAAAAGGTTTGTATGGTGCTTCCAGCTAAGGACCAAAGGTCTAGGATATAGCGCACGACTATAGATGTATTAGCGTTGTGGGTAGGGGAAGAATATTTTGTAGCTATCGAGGCTTCTACAGTATGCATGGGCGGCAAGTTTATCAACATATCCCCGCCGGCTTGATGTCCCTAGCTTATCCACCCTTAGCCCTAGACCCCAAAACCACCAAATCGCAACCTTATAAACCCCAAACATCTCCCTCCTCTCAACCCTCGACCCTAGAACCCCTAAACCCTAAACCTCTAAACCGTAAACCCCTGAACCCCTAAATCCCTAAATCCCAAACCCCTGGAACCCCAAGCATCTCCCCCGTCCGGCCTGACCACCTCCTGCACCTCCGGCATGCTGAAGTCCCAGAAGCTGAGATTCCAAACGCCACGCTCCTGCCGAGCTGAATCTGTTTGAGGGATGTAAGGTTATGTAGGGGATAATGGAAATTAAATGGAAACCACTATATATAGGGTTATATAGGGCTGAATCTGTTTGGGGGATGTCGGGTTTATTGGGGTTGCGTAGGGTTATATAGAGATTAAATAGGTGATAGATTTGTGTTATATGGGGTTATATAGGGGTTATATTGGGTTATATAGGGATCATAGAAAAATGGAAACAATTATACTATATAGGGTTATATAGGGGGAGTATTGGGATTATATAGGGTTATATAGGGGATGCTGGAAAAGAAAATGGAAGCTACTGTTTAGGGTTTAGTGTCCAGGGTGTAGGGTTTAGGATAGTCTAAACTCTGAGTATCCCCCTTGATAACCCCTAGAATGCTGCCTTATAGAATTCCCCTTCATAAACTCCCTTTAAGGAGTTTAGACTAGAGCTCATATAGGGTTATATGAGGTATAATGAAAAAGAAACTGGAAGCTACTATTTAGGGTTTAGGGGCTAGGATTTAGAATTGTGGCTTTAGGGTTTCTAAGGTTTATAGGGTTTAGGGATTAGGGAGTTATGGGTTTACGGTTTTGAGGATTCGTTTAGGGCTTGGGACCTCTATGAGACTCATCTGGGGGTGGTTCTTTAGATCCTTTTGGGGTTTAGGGTTTAAAGTGTAGGGGCGCCATTGTGTCTTAAAGGGACCACAAAGGGAAGTTAGCTTATGGCCAATTTGGGGACAGGTGCAGGGTTTAGGGTTTAGGTTGGGGTTGGTTCTTGAGGTTTGGTTCAGGGAGACATCCTTTTAGGGGGCTCCAGATTTTTCGGCTCACTTGATCTGAAATCCCTCCCAAAAGGCAACAATTGCTTTTGGCCCAGCTATATCAAGGGACGGCGCTATGCCGCAACATACCCTAACACACTTGAACCGGAACCCGTGCTCTGTACCCCCTACTTACTTGGTAGAAGAAGCAAGAAGAAGGCTTCCAATTGTTTCAGCCCCTAACTCAGGAAGCCCTACAGGAACTTATGTGAGGGAGCCCCATACTGGAAGCCTCGGTGACCTTGCGGGGTCCTTAGGTATGGAACCGCTTGTAATTGCATGGCGCTTGAGACGTGTCCTGGACTAACGATTCACGTCTGAGCGCTGGTATGGGGGCTTGTAGGGACTGAGGGTTTACCTCGTCTTAGATACTGTCCAGTCATGTAGCCATTCAAGGTAGGTTGTACCGTCAATACACGCCTCGGGGTCTGTGTACAGCTTGTCCACGAAGAACTCGGATCTTAAGGATTTTAGGTGCCAGTTGCACAGATTCTGCTTCTAGTTTTACCAGCAGCAAATCAAAACGACTGTGGTGACGGAGAAGAAAATGCAAAGCGATGCGATGATGGCAGTGTATGGAACGTACTGGAATGATGGGAAACAAAACAGACAGTACGAACAAGATGCAAAGGAAAATGAAGACTACCATATCCTTTGGGTCATTTCCCCTTACAATATCTGTTACCACAATGGGGTATTAGGGGTTCTAGTAGCCCCTTAATCAGACCCCTTCTAGGGACAGTCACAGTGAGGGAGAATGACCCAACATATCCCTCTAAACACTAAACTGGCTGCTGACCCCAACTCTGACCCGAACATGGGGTAGGGACCCAAATGATGAGGTTTTGGTGATGCGGCGAGTTTTAGGCTTTTGGGTTTTAGCGCAACTGCACAGGAATTAACTATCCAAGAATACATAGCGAGATTCTTCAGGCTTCTACATTACGCTCCTCGCCCCAGCCATTCAACGCGTTCACTGCCTCTGAGAGAAAGCCCTCGGGCACATGCTTTGCTTGGGCACCTGGCAGCAGCTTTCCGTTTAGGATTTAGGGTGAAAGGTTAGGGTTTAGGGTGAAATGATATGGGAGCCCAGCCCCTACCCCTACAATGAGGACCCATCAGAATTTTCATATGATACCCATAGGGAAGTCATATTGCTATTCGGGGATTAGGGTTACTGATCTACTGCCATAAATAACTTCTACGCACCCCCATTTCGCATTGCGTTTTGAATGTTCTTTTCCAGTGGATTCTCCAGTAGTGCAGTAATGTCCCAAGACCCCACACGAGTCCTATACATCCCCTGAGTAGTTCATTCACGCGCCTCTAATAGACTGTTATATTTCCGCTCATCATACTTTTTGTGCATCTTAGGATGAGAGGGTTTCAGTTATTTACTCCATGTGTTATATACGGGTATCTAGGGGAATGGGAAAGGAAATGGTAGCCACCCTATTACTCAGGGTTCGGTGTAGTTCGCGGCTGAGAAGAACCCGCGGTACATGATCCCCTGCTAATAAACATTCCGCTTGATATATGACGGTACTCTATTCGGAGTGTTTTTGAGAAGGTTCCCACTATCTTTTCGAGATCATGTGTAGGTGCAAGTGCAGCTGAAAGTCAAAACGGACAAGCCTCAAGACTTGTAAGTCTGATCATGTGTCCAAACTTGAAAAGCCTAGCCCCTAAACCCTAAATCCTAAGCAAAGGGCCTATGCTGATGAGCTTGCTCCGAAGATTGTCATCGTTCTCGCCAAGCACCTGCCCGCAGCACGCTGATGCTCCCACGGCGAACAACAAACACGTCCTTGGAGTACTGCATGTATACATAAAACTGTATACATACATCATACATACATACATACATACATCCATGCATGCATGCATACATACATACATACATACATGCATATCAAAATATGTATATATCGGGAGGATACAGCTACAGGGGTGCGAGGGGTGATTTGTAGCGGGAGGGGATTAGTATTCTTGATGTGCTGAAGGCCTGGAGTTAGGGTCCTGAGCTTAAGGTTTAGGGTGTAGGGTTGACAGTTTATAGGCCTTGGCGTGTCGGGCTTCCTTACCAGCCATCATCTGCTTCCCACTGTCAAGGTTTAGGATTTAGGGTTTAGGGTTTAGGGGTTTAGATTTTAGGGTTAGGGATTTGGTTTAGGGGTTTAGGACCCCCCAACATCAGCAATATTCCTGCGAGGATGTGGCGGGCCTTTGTGAACTCGATGCCCTCGTCCACAAGCTCCTGGGAAGCTTGGACGATTTAGCATAACTCCCCGGTGCGTAGGAGGGAATGGGGGAATGGATCCCTATAGTAGTCCCTATATAATCCCCCATGGGAATCCATGATCCATTCCCCCCATTCCCCCCTAAGCACCAGGGAGATAAGTAAGTTAGGGGTCACAGAGGGAAGTGAAGGAACTATTTGGGCTTATCTACGGCATGTCAAAGGTTTAGGGACATCACCTCACCAATGGAGAATCAAATGGCGAAGTCAGAAACTGGGAAACAACAAGCCAACAATAACAACAAATGAGCAAGGTTATGATATAAGGTCGGGACTTGTGTAGACCATAGCAGAAGTTGTTTATACTACGACACCAGGCCAGATCCTCTGTACCCTGGCAAAAAGGCTAGTGTTTCTACAGAACCTACAACCACCCACCCACCCACCATCCACCTCTCCAAAAAAAACAGAAAAAAGTAAACAACGTGATACATTAACCTAACAAGCCTGAGCTAACCATCAGTTTCTCGGAATAAGCAGGCAAAATGCCAGCTAAATCTCTTCCCTCAACGCCGCAACCATTTTTCAAGAAGTGCCTCAATACTCTCATACGGCAGCATACCGAGCATAACTTAGTCCAATCGGAACTGAATCCTAAGCCAAAAGCCCTGAAACCGTGACCACTAAACCCAACCCTCCTGAAAACACCTTACCCCTGATCCGTCAACCCTGAACGCTGCAGTTGCAATAAATCCTCCATCCCAAAACCCTCGGAAACCTTAACGCCAAATCGTAACCCCTAAACCCTAAACCCCAAACCCTACACCCCTAAAGGCCCCTTTTGAGCCCCTTTGAAACCCTGGCGTTAAAACACAAACCGTAGTTTCCCCAAATAATGGGACCCCAAGATAGACCCCAAAATACTGTAGTCCTTATTACAGGGACCCCCAAAAGGGTACCCCTAATTTTGGGAAACCCTAATCTTTAATCCCTAAATAACCCCATATATCCCTATATAACCTTATATAACCCTATACCACTGTTAACCTTTTGAACCAGCCCCAGGTGCCTGGGCTTCCGCCCATCGCCCGAGCTTCACGTCCAGCAGCGCGGCGTTGTGGCAGGCCAAGGCCAGGTAATAGGCCTTCCACTTGGCTTGGGGCGGGCTTTAGGGTTTTGGGGGTTTGGGGTTTTGGTGTTTAGGGTGTGTAGGGTCGCGGTTTTATGGGGCTGCAAGGAAATGGAAAAATGGAAACTACCACTCAGGGTGTGGGGCTTCCACTTGGGGGGGGCGGGGTTGGGAAGGTGTAGGGCTTACGGTTTAAGAGTTGGGAGGAGGTTAGAAAAGGGGCTTCGGGTTTAGGGTTA
>CAJNIZ010041813.1:34875-59295 GCA_905231905.1 Symbiodinium pilosum
TGGAGTTGTGTAGGGATTGTGGGGGGGGGGGGAGGGGTTGGAGGGGTTAGGGCTTCGAGGTTTAGGGCTTGAGTGGCTGCACCTTGGTGTTCCGGGGTTAAGGCTAAAGGTTTAGGTTTAATCTAGGTTTCAGGGTTTCCTGGGTTTTTGTGGCGAACAACATGATCTCTTAGTGACCCTATTAGCCCACCACACCCTTCGCAAGTAAGCTTCAATGCCCCCGCAAAAAAAAAAAAAATTCTCCATCTTGCCCTAAACAATAAAACCTGACTTCCGAAATCCGAAAACCATGTGGCCCCAGCTTCACTCTTTGGGACTGCCTGAATCATTTCCGGCAGCTCCACATTCGAGAAGATGTTGTACATGAGGCCCAAGGCCTGACTCTAGAGTTTAGGATTTAGGGTTTANNGGGTTTAGGGTTTCAGGATTAGGGCTTAGGGAAGAGGCTGTGGGCTTTAAGGGGTTGAAGTGAAGAGATGAAGGACCAGGGGTTTGGGCTTAAGAGATTAGGGGTAAGGCTTTAGGGTTTTAGGGTCAAGGGGTTTTGGGCTCTGCAAGATCCAACATCCCTCCCAACAATGTCCCGTAGAAGGATCCCATAAAGGACTCTTGGAAGGGATAACAGGGAAGGTATGTGGGTTCTGCAAGATGCGAAGAAAAAAGGCACTTTGAAGGAGTTTATGAGAATTACATAGCGGAGCATGTGTTCTCTCAAACTAGTAGGGAACCCCGAAAAGAGTCTCAAAAAGAGTACTGCACTTCGAAGAGGCGATTCATGTTCTGGGGTTCCATGTTTCTCTGGCAAAAAGATATGGAGGGCAAATCAAGAAAGTGCGAGCGGCCTCTGAGCCTTAAACCCTAGAACCTGAAGCCCCTATACTTTGGGAGAGGGTAGAGCTTGGGTAAACAGCTATCGGAGTTCCCAAGGTCTGCGGTACAACCTCTTAAACAACGGTACAGTAGTTGACTGCGGTTATGGTACGCCGTTGTAGAGAAACGTAGGATAGATAGAATTCACATGAGCTACAGTCAATATTCCCTGCATACTGTACTGGACATGGGTTCCTGATCACGGATTGTATAAACCACAAGAGGGTCACGTATGTCCTCTGTTAAGGGTCCCTAGTAAGGCTGTTATAGATATCAGCTCACATGAGCTGATGATAACTGGATCCCCAGGTCGGGAGTCTAGGGAGTTTAGCCCTGAACCCTACAAACCCGGAACCCCAAGCTCTGCAAACCCTAAACTCTAACCCTACACACTAGTTCCTGGGCCACAAACTGCCCTTATGGAAAACAATTTCACTTACATTTCCCCTTGCAGACCTACAGGAACCGTAGCCAATTTCCCCAAAGAACCTTTTCATCAACCTCCAAACCCTAAGCCCTTTAGGGGCTTAGGATGTAGGGTTTAGGCTTAAATCTTGAGCCTATTATGACTGTGTTTCTGCTGGCCTCCAGGCCCCACCGCAGACCCTGCTCATCATGGTCAATGTCGCCCAGCACCGCTGAGAGGTTCAGCAACGTAAGAGCCTTAGCTTCAGGGTTTGAGGGGTACCCTATAAACTGGAAGGTCTATGCATGAATTTCTGACTTGCCAGGGGCCAGCTTCTGGAAACCCGCAGATTCAGGACTAGACCTATCATATTTGGCGGGTGTAAAGGGGGAACGCGACTTTTGAGAGACATTAGGCCCTAAACCTTAAACCCTAAATCAGGGTTTAGGGTTTGGGGGATTCTCCTACTGCACACCCTTCGCACGACTACCCTGCGGTTCCCTGTGTTAGCCTTCTTTAGACCCCCCCAATTGCCCCAAAGCAGCCCACGTGAAGGTGAAGGGCTTAGGATTTCGGAGCTTTTGGGGGGAGATAGTAGGTCAACCCGTGAACTGCTTCAATCATACGAGCAAACGCGACGGAAACCAACTTCAGACATCCAGTAGCTGAGGTCCTTCGGGTTCAAGATTGTCCATTGGGCCCCAGACCCTAAAACCCTAAAACCAAACCTTAAGAATCTAAACCCTAAAAGCTCAAATCTTAAATCCCGAAGGCCCAGCTGCCGGGAGGCCTGATTCAACTCCCAGTGCCCCTCTGAAGCTGAACTAACCATACAGGGGCTAGATCCTGTGATGAAAGCCCCTGAAGCCCCAACCTTACAACGCAAAGCCCCCGAAGCCCACACCCGAAGTCATATATATATATATATACATAGTCTCCCCATAAATCCCTTCCAAAAACTTATCCTTACATATCCTTACATCCACTTACATAATCCCCTTGGCCCTAAAACCCTAGACCCTACTACACAATGCCCTTAACCCTTCAGGCCCAGGAAGCAATGAGCAGCGGGTGCTGCTGCACAGTGTCTCCGCCAGCAAGGCAAAGGCTTTTGGCCTTGGTCTACCGTCAACCCTAAGCCCTAAGCCCTAAACCCTAAATCTTCCTCATGAACCTACTTACGAAGTGCCCCTGACTCTCCAAATAAACCCTAAGCTTAACCCCAGTGTAGGGCTTAGGGTCCAGGGATTAGGGTGTAATAGGCCTTGGGTTTGTAGACGTTGTAGAGGGTTTCTGTCCTGAGTTTTGGGCGGAATTCTGGGCTTGGAGTTTACGGTTTGGGTTTGGGGCTGTAGGGATTACAGGACTTAGGATTAGGGGCTCGGCTGGGTCTAGGGAGTAAGGTGAAGGACTTAGGGTTTGGGGTGAAGTTGAGATTCGCTAGGTGCCGATTTCAGAGGTGATAGCGGTACATGGAGCCCTGCCTATTGGGGTTCAGGGCCCGAAGCAACTAGAATAACGAAGAAGCAAATGGCAAGGCGCATGGAACATGCAAGTGAAACTAGGTCTACTTAGGGGCGTGCAGGGGTCTAAATAGCTAGAATAGGGCTTTGGCGTACATCATTTTGTATAACCCCTAACACCTAAACTATACAGGGGTTGCTACGAATGTTGGCCAGTCAAGCTTCTTCAGCACACGCTACAAGCTGTGTCTTGCGGAGGTTCAGACAGCAAAGTCACTTGCCCAGCCCGGAACCCAAGGTATGTGTGTATGAACATACGGGTAGCTCCCGAAATTAGGGTCCCATTTTGGTGTCCCTAGATACATAGATAGTGCCCCTTATATAATCTAAAAGCAGAAGGGTGCCAACAATTTTCAAAGGTATGGGTTGTAAGTGGAGTCTATAGGTTCCCTTGGAAGGGCTCTAAAACAATCATTTTTAGAAACTCCCACTTGGTCAAAAGTCGATTTCCCAGTGCAGTCAGGGGTTTAGAGTTTAGGAGCTATCTAGTTGATTGTCTGCATCCCACAGGAAGATGCAGCAAGCCATGGGCGCAGGTACAGTAGCTTCGCGGATTGCATAGGGTTTCTAATTTAGGGTTCAGAGTCCCATAACCCATAGGACACGGCATTGACTGTCCTCGGCTTCAGTAACAAATCCGGAAGGCAGGCCAAGTGTACTCAGATACGAGCTAGAGTCTAAACTCCTAGTATCCTCCTTACTAACCCCTATAGTAGTCCTCTAGATATTGCCTTATAAACCCCCTTCTTAAGGAGTTTAGACTATAGCTCGCACATGGGAATCGGGAGTCCATAAGCCTTCAGGAGTCTCCCCTCTCGTCTCCTAAGAATTCCTAGATCCCTAAACCCGAAAAACCTGACCCCAAAAACTACTACAGCAGAAACTGTTGTGGCCAGCTTGCTTCGCCAAGAGCATCTATGGCCTGCCAGAATGGGAGTCCAAAAAACATCGCGATGGTCTTCGTGAACCCTAACCCCAAAACCTCAACCTTTTCAGGATTCAAGTCTTGGAACTTGGGTCGGGGCTTCAAGGTTTGGAACTTCAGGTTTAGGGGTCTAAGCAGTGGAGACGAACATTAAAGCCTGAGACCCTAAAACACGCATTTCAGTCATTGTCACACATGCAAGGGGCGGACAAGGGCTCAATGCGTGTAAGACGTAGGTCTTACAGAGCCGCGGAAACCTTGAAATCATAGAGCTACGCCCTAGTGTAAATTCATTGTCCACTCTTTTGTAGTAATGACCGATCGTGCTATTCTTACAATGATCCTTCTTATCATTATTACGAATGTTGGTACTACACAGGAATCCAGGAATGGATCCCTATAGTTATCCCCATATATTCCCAAATAATAAAGAAGGTTTCAGTTGTTGCGTCCATTCCATCTTTCCCTACTTAATAACACAAGCAAGAGAACACTAAACCCTAAACCCTAAACCCTAAACCCTAATAGACCCTGACAGGTGCCTTCTGGAAGAACTTCACCCTTCTGGCAGCACAGGCCAAGACGGAGAGCGCGATGATCCTCACAGCATTTTTGACGGCAGTTGAAACTACTATAATGGGGTTATATAGGGTTTAGGGTTTAAGTTACCCCATATTATCCCCCTAATAATGGAGAATTAAATGGAAAAGAAAATGGAAAATGAAATGAAAACTGGGGGAATATAGGGATTTAAGGAACTTAAATTAAATTACCATAATGGGTATATATAGCAAATAATAGGGTTTCCCCAATATAGTAACTTAATTTAAGTTCCTTAACAGCAACCCAGTTTTTTCATGGTTGAATGCGACTTGGGGATTCGAGGTGTAGGGTCGGCCTCAATGCTGACAGAGCGGTATCATCTAGTCCATATTGGGGATGATAGTATCCCCAGGAAAGCATGGGATTGTCACTTTGACACACTATGTCAGGTCTGATACCAATGCTGGGTTGCTGCTGGGAAACTCATCCTAAATTGAGATGCATGATATGATCCACTGTCTAAACTCCTAGTATCCCCCTTAATAACCCATATAGTAGTCCCCTATATAAGCCCCTATATAATCCCCCTTAAGGAGTTTAGACTATAGCTCATATGATCTATGTATTCGCATAATGATGAACCAGGGGATCCCCTCACAACGGTAACTTGTTTTTATAAGTAAACCCCTTAACCCTAAACCTAATCCCTAAAAGCTGAACCCAAGAGCAGCAAATCAAAAGCCTCTACGGACCGCGATCAGGAGATGAAAGGAAGCAGCCAGCAACGGAATGGAAAAGACGCTGGGGAGGGCTTAGGGCTTCGTGTCAATTATTCTGATGTTCCTTTCCAGTATTCGGCGAAAACTGAAGCCACGGCAATGCCTGGAAACCATCAGTCATGCAACAAAACAACAAGTGCCCATCAGCGACCGCACGAGCCTTGCAGATGTTCGGAATTTGGGATCCTACTGCAACACCCTTAAACCCCCTAAACCCTGCAACGGAGCTAACCACCAACTCCTCAACTAGGCGCGAAGCTCCGCAGGTCTCTACATGAAGCCCTTCAAAGGCAAAAACTCCGGAGGAAAAAACAACATGGGGATTTCCCAAAAGACAGGGAGCCCAACATACTCCCATCCATACCACAAGGCCTCCTGAAAAGAAGCCCCAATATTATGGTATATGAGAGTATACTATGGTATATTCTGGTATATCATAGTATATTATAGTATATTATAACCCTGAGAGCCCTGAACCATGGTAGGTCCTCATGAAATCGAAGTCTGCGTCCGGGTCCGTCTGGAGCCGCGGTTCGCTAGACTTCGTTGCTGGGATGCACTGCCTGTGATGGGTTGGGTCCTGCCCCCTCCCATCAACAATCTATAATACGGGTCATACTAAGGGCTATGTATAGCCCAAAGGGCCTATGTAGCTTTATGGTATATACTTGGGCCCCAAAGTAGCTATATGGGAACCCCTTGTTGGCCCTAAGCATATATCATATACCTAGATTTTGGTAAGTATATCATACATGTTATCCAACTGTGAGAGTGAGGGGGGGGGGCAGTACCCAAGTGATGAGTGCTTGCCTCAGATTCGGCTCCCGCTAGGGGTCTGACATAAAGGGGTTTCGTGGGATCCTTTAAACTAGGGTTGATTTGGGGGCCCTATAAAAATTGGATTTCTCTGGCTTTATAACATATACATGTATATATATATATAGGAATTTGGAATAAGAAAACACATAAAACATATGTTTAGATCAACCCCTGCAAAGGGGTCGTGGGGATGCATAGGTAGCATAGGAACCCTTTTTGATTGCTCGGTCTGAGCGCTACTGGCTCCCCCATCCAGACTTACTAGACCGGGTTGCTGTTGAGGAACATAAATCAACTTACTGTGGTAAGGACACCCTAGTATTTACCACAATATACCTTATGGCACCTTGATTAAAATTCTTTAAGAGCAGCCCAATAGAGATCGGTTTAGTCAATTCTGCACTACACAGGGCGGAGGGGCCTCACCCAAGGCAACGTCACATCAGGTTCAGCAGCTTTACTGGTTCTTTCAAGCGAATGAGGGAATATAATGGGGGGCGACCTCCAGGAACCCGAAACTCGAAAGTCATTAGTCCACAAAGCCCAAACCCCAAGCCCTAAACCCTAGGATGTACACTCCCCCAAACTAACATGGAAACCCATATAGCCCCCTTTTTAAGGACTGTAGTCTTTGTAGGGCCCTTTTTGGGTTTCCATGTTAGTTTCCGGGAGGGTAGAGATCTTTGCGGTCGATGGCCTGCCATGCTATGCGTCTGTATAGGATCTGCAGGGAAACACAGTATCAGCATCAAGTCAGTACCTGCACTTGACATCATGGGTCAAGGATCCAGGTGATACCAGGTGGAAACCCCATCAAACAGCTAGCGGTCTAGGGGCCATGGGAACAAAATGCTCTCAAAAAACAAGATGGGCCACAACACCCCGCCCTAACTCCAAAACCCCTAAATCCTGCTCCTTGAAACCCCAAATCACAACTCAAAGCCCTCCAAATCCGAAATCGTAAGCCTAAATCCCGAACCCCAAATCCTAAACCTTACATCCTACGCCCTAAGCCCTGAGGCTACTCCAAGCCCAGCTGCTCGCAGAGCTTCATAGCAATGCGTGCTTCGCGGGCGTCGAGGTAAGCAAGGGCCATCTTGCAATGAGTCAAGACGGCCTGACGTTCGAACAGAACCAAGGTTCGGTTTAGGGTTTCCTGAGCCCTATAAACCCTAAACTAGGGCGTAAACTTGAGACTTGAACATCAAGGTTTGCGGTCTCTGGGTTTAGGGCTACTACTCATTCAGACATTCTTGGCGCAGGTAGCCGTAGGGTGTTTTCGGGCCCCCCCCCCTTATGAGGGCGATATGGAGATCATCTGCCTCAACCCGGGAATCTCTCCACCCGATCCCATGAAATTCCTTGATCCCCACAAGCCAGCAGAGGTTAGGTACTGCCCCTACCCTGTAACAGTCTACTACAGGAGCCTAAATAAGTACCAATATCACTTTGAGGTCCATTTGACGTACCATATACTATAACTATTCCAGGAATATGGAGCCATAATATTGGTAATTATTTAGGCCCCTACAATATATCAAGTAAGGGTCATATTCAGGGCTATAAATGCTATAAACATGACCCAAGTGTTACAGAGTTGGGTCAGTACCCCAGGCATAGGGCTTAAGGTTGAGGGGCTTGGGGTCTAGGGATCTGAGTTTGCAGGTCTCGGGTTTAGGGGGTCCTTGCCATAAACTAAAGCCTCAGTAATTTAGAATAATTTCAATTCGCACTAGGCATAATGGAGAAGAGAATGGAAACTACCATAACGGGTTATGCAGGGTATATATTGGGATAATTTAGAATGATTATAAAATCCCCCTCAAGGGCATTTGGGTACTACTCTCTATATAAGTCACCATTTAGGCTGAGGTCGCTTCAAATTGCCCAGTAAAGTGTCCCATGCCAAGGACCCTGCAGCAAAGTCAGATCTAGAAACCTGAGTATCTAGGTAGTCACGTTAAAACACCAGTGGGCACCATAACAACCCTAAAGCCTAAACTCCCTGAACCCTAGGATAGTATCATTCGAGCCATAGTCTAAACTCCTAGTATCCCCCTTAATATCCCCTATAGTAGTTCCCTATATAATACTCTATAAAACCCCCCTTTAAGGAGTTTAGACTATGACTCATTTGGCAAATGGGTTGGTTTTTCCTTGGCTGTATGGTCCTTGAACCTTTTCCTTTTAAGTTTGCCTTTCGAGTTTAGGGCATTAGGCCTGTTGGTCTTGCGGCCAGAGATTGTGGAGGGTTTTTGGGCTTAGTAAGGTCAGACTTTAGGGTATAAGCTGTTCTTACGACAACTGTTTCTGCCAATCTAGACTCGAGTGGTCGTTGCCATGCGACCCGCAGGCGCATCACAAGGAGGAGTTGATTCATTTACACCTCTACAAAGCAGGACGAAAATGCTTCTACTCTTTGTAGCTGCGCAAAATGGAATGCCCCTGTATACCCTCAAACAGAAAGGATCAGAAAACACCAGTGATAAGGACCCCCCAAAGCCTTTTTTCTTTGGAAACCTGGTGTTTCCTTAGATAAGGGAGACCTAAGATACAAGAACCCAGACGAGAAGTACCTCCAGAAGAGGGCCCCCAATTGTTGAAAAGCCCTGTTGCAACTTCTATCCCAAGAACAGCAACGCTGTGAGGCTAAGTACTTCCCCACAGAAGACCACTAAAGCCCACGACATGTCCAGCCTCTCGATGCTTCTGCTTGAACTCGTCGTCGAAAGCTACAATGCCCATTTCGCAGTGTTTCAACCTAAGTTTTGCAGTGCTTGAACTCTGTGAAACTGTAAGTTGGGCCACTAACACTGACCTCAAGGATGGCATCAACTATATGGGTGGGTTCCCTAGATTAGAGTCCCGTTCTGGTACCGCTATCTATTAATCTATACCCAAGATGAGCCAAACATTTTGAGGATAACCCTGGAGCCCCAGTGTATTCCTCTAGTGCTACTATAAACCAGTGGGGTTTAGGGTTGAGGTTTTGGGTTCTGCTATTACTGGGTGGGGGGCCCAACCCAACCTTAAGCCTGCACAGTGAAGATGCGGTCTTGGAACTCCTTAAAAGCTGCAGATAAGTTAGGTGGACCCCCCACCCCGTAATAAGGGATTAAGGTGATTATGTTAGGGTCCTCTTATATTCCTATTATGCCGCTGTTACAAGGTGAGGGGTCCACCTAACATATGAGCTACAACACATATTTCTCAGATAAATAATGAACATGGGTTCCTAGAATATGGTAGGGACTATACAAAACTACCAAAGTGACCCCTATGTCCACTTTTCATGTTCCCTTGGTAAGCGTAATCTTGACAGTAGCTCATATAAGCCCCTTTCAGAAAAGAATGCAGTCCTCTTAGGCCAGTATAGCAAAAACAGTAAGAACATTAAAAAATCGTAGAAAAAACAAAGTCGTAGTAATAAGAATAATAATAACAGTAATCGTAATCATTGTAATACTAATCATGATAATAGTAATCACCCTAAGGGTCAAAGTACCTAATAATCATATACTTACCCAAAACCTGTACTATAATTACTATTACCCAAAACCCAAGTACCTAATTATTGGGTACATGGACCCTCTGGGTCATAGCTCTTAGTTGACGTAGGCAAGGACGCCGAGGAATATGGATTTCTCTCCCGGAAAAGACAACAAAACACCTGCAAGCAATTCCCAGACCCCTGGGCCGGGGCAGATCTAGACAGCAGAACCCCCTCAAGGATTCTATAGGGTTTACGGTTTGGGATTTAGGAATATAGGGTTTAGGGTTGAGGGCGAAGGGCTTAGGGTTTGGGATCTAGAAAGTAGATCCCCTTCAAAGGGTCCTAGACATTCCCCAATAGTAGTAATTGCAAGGTACCATGATGGGGGTTCTACTTCCTAGATCCTCCCAGGGGTCTGGGTTTCAATGTAAGGGCATGAACAATTAGATAGGGGTTTTGAGGCATAGTATGTACAACTAAATAGGACTCCTGCAAAGATAATATTGTCAGTTCTGCAGGCTTCTACGTTACATGTATTCAGCTCAACTAGAACGAAGGTGTTCCTTCATGGTCTTGAACTCCTGACTCTGACTGTAAGTGCTGAGGGATAGGAGTTTGGAAAGATGGTAGATGGTAGATGCAAGCCCCTGACCCAAACGACCTCTAGGGTTTCAGTATACCACAAGATCAAGACGATTTCCGAAAGTGGCCCCAAGCCCAAGACCCTAGATTTCATACGGCTTGTGGCGGAATTACAAGGCTGTGCTACGGGTGCCTTCTCAGAAATCCGTCATAGTTCCTTTGACGAAGCTCTAGATCTAATAGTTTCCAGAAACACGAGTGTGAAAAGATTGTTGCCTTTAAAGGGACCTAGGGTTTCATTTTCCATTTTCTTTTCCATTTGATTCTCCATTATAGGGGTAATATCCCTATATACCCCTTTAAAAGGGACCCCAAATTGGCCCCTACTTTGCACCAAACCCAAAGCCTTAACATACCCCCCGAGCCCCCATACCCTAAACCCTAAATCCTAGCTGCCACCAAGGCACTTCTCAATCTGGTGCGACATGCGGTCTGCCATAAGCGTCGGCCACTTCCGTTGGTAGATGTCCTGGCAGGATTTCCACAAGCAAAGGGGGACTTAAGGGGTTAGACGGGCTTATGTAGGGATATATAGTATAGGGCTTGGGGGATCGGGGAGGATGATTTGGGTCAGAAAACTCGACACATTTCTTTCTGCTACAACATATAAGTACATAGGAACCCAAAAATGCAGTGAATCTACCAACTGCTAGGGATATCAGAAATATCAAGCAGCGGCGGGCGGGACAAATCCTGCAGAAACATTGCATGCCTAATACCCTAAACCCTAAACCCTACAGATCCTAAGCAGTATAAAGTTTCCTCGCTCCAACGGCGTGAAGCCTTCAATGAATGTGACTCTGCCTGCCTTCCACAACCCTAATCCTAAACCTAAAGTCAGATCAAGGTAGAGAGTCGCGCTGTGACGTCCTGACCAGGAAGTCGAACTCATACGAAGGGAAACTTCTAAAGATTACGTAGTACTAGTAGTAAAAAGGCAAGAGTAATTCTGATCTAGGGTTATTGAGGGTTTAGGGTAGTAGTTTAGTAATAGTAGTAGAAACAGTGAACATAAGTAATAAATGGTTTGGGGTTTGTATAGGGCTTAGGTTTTTGGATTCAAGGTTTAGGGATAACTGTAACTGCTGAGGATACATGGGGATGACGAAGGGATTGTAGAAGCCTGCAACGGAGAGTATATGCTAGATTGAACCCAAATGTACTTACTGTTTTACTCTCCAAAGTCCTTCCAAGGATTATCCCCAAGAAGTGCAGTAATGGAGTATGAGAAGGCGCTTTGAGGCTCAGGCATTTCAAAAACTTGGGGTCCGGTGCGGATGGTCCCGACCAATAAAACCTCCTGGGTTTAGGGCTTAGGGAAAGACATACGTCAGAAATCATTAACTTTGGAAAGGTCTCCTGGGAGTTGAACATGTACCTTGAACTACATAGTGTGGCTTAGCACATGGGCACTTACAAAAGTAGGGACTCATGGGGGCTCCAAACAGACCGCCCCAAAGTTCAAGATCCAATACACTCCAAAACCTATAACAAACACGTAATCCTTAACTTGGGGACTGTACTTGTCGGGTCAGAGGGACTTAGTAAGTGGGTTCATAAAGGGGATGGGCTATTCTGTGGCTGCAAGGGTTATAGGTATACTTACCAATCCCGCTGATCACGTGTGGCCTTCTCAAAGAGATCCACCTTGGCCTGTACAATCTAATTTCATAAGGGAGTTCAAAGCCATTACAGTATGTGAGCTATAGTCTCAACTCCTAGGATCCCCCTAGTAACCTCTACTGTACTCCCCTATACAATCCCCCATATCACCCCCTTTAAGGAGTTAGACTATAGCTGACATTGAGCAGTTGACAGCTTCCCTCGTATAGCCAAGCTTCCGTCTGGAAGTATAGCCTCAGTTGGGTCATTCACCCTCTCAGCAACTGTCCAAAAAAGTCGTATTTGGAGGGGCTATTCCCCTAAACCCTAGATCCCAAACCTCAAAGGGGCTTCAGGAAGAGCCATTATGACTGCCATTACATAACTCCTAGTACCTTTTGCGGCAACAGTTGCTGTAAAGGGGAAAGACGAGAAACCTTAGCATGAAACTCGGGTACGATCTTCGGGGGCAAGGGGAGTTTGGATCTTGAAGGGTCCCAAAGCCCAAATGCCCTTGAGGACTTTGGGAAGGACCCTTAATGGGGACCCTGGTCGCTTGAGGGTAATATGGGGACTGCCCGGCTTTCCTGAGGGGTGTAGAAGGACTAGACCTAGGTTACATAAGGGAATGGGATTAGGGGTCCCTCCTAAGGGCCAATGAAATACACCTGATGCAGGAATATACCCTAAACTATGCTAGAACCCCTCAACCCTAAACCCTAAACTTGAAGGATTTAGGGTATGTTCCCTAACTGAGGGGTTCTATTCCCTATGTAAACCCAGCTTCCATTTAACTTTGCATGTTCTCTTCGATTATTGGTATGTAAGTATACTCCGTTACACAAACTCAGTTTCCATGTGGTTTTCCGTTGTCTTTACCATTTGATTTTCCGAGGTGCGGGCCGAGGCTACCAAAACCTTGCTTTTACTTGATTGAACCTTTTGATAGCGCCGTTTATAATGCTTGCTCTCTTTTAGGCTAATTTTACATCATAGGGTAATATTCCTAAGCCGCATATTATAACCGCTGCATAACCGTATACATAATTTTCACGACTTGAGGGGTATTGGGCTTTCCGGGGTCCCGAAGCTTTTTGGAGGCGCAGTTTCTCAGGCTTTCATTATCCCTATAATTGTTAGGATTGCTTTGTGCATTTTTCTTGCTGTTATAAGATGCTCGCATGCAACCCAAACCCTCAAGAAATTCAACGCTCGTACCTTACAAACTGGCCATGAAAACTTACGGTCCAAGCCCTAAACCCTTAAACCCCAAACCTTAAACCCATACTCCGGTAATCCGTGAGGAGGAGCGCAGCAACTTTGAGCCCTGTAAGGCGTCAACAACAGAAAGCATAAGAAGCCCAGGGTTTGGGGCTACAAATCCCAGAGCTCAAATCCGAATCTCTAAGCCCTAATCCCTAAAGGCCTAAAATGAGCCCAGCCCCTAAACCCTAAACCCTAAACCCTAAAGCCCTAACCCCTAAACATCCAAGGCGCTTGTTGGTGTATCGCTCATCCCCAAGCTCGACTGGTGAGAAATACCTTGGTGCTGCGGGCCAGTGAAAGTTTTGGAGTTTTAAGGTTTAGGGTTTAGGGTTTTGGGTTTAGGGTTGAAAGTTTAGGGTTTAGGGCTTAGGGTTGAAAGTTTAGGGTTTTTTTTTTGCAGCACCTCTTTTCCAACCGCATGAGTTCGAAAAGCCATATCGGCAGGTGCAACTCTGAAATTCTGACCTAAATCACTGGGGACTATTGGAGACGCCCTTGCGCAGGACAGCAGACTCAGGGCTGACGGCGACAACCTGGCTTACACAGGCCCGCCACCAAATCTGAATCGGACCTCTAGGACACAGCGTCACGCAAGCACAAACAAGAGAAGCAGGGTAAGGCATCTCACCACACCCGCAGCTCAATGGCCATTCTGTACTGGCTCAATGCAACCCTAGCCCCCTTCAGTAGTGCATGCGCAACACACAGCCACCCTGCACGCCCTCAAGGTCATCCGCCGCCCCATCAAAGATCAGCAGCATCAACAACCGAGTTGTGGGACATCCATCCCTCTCTGGAGTCCACCAAGGTTCGGGCAGCCATGTCCGCAGCGTCTTGGGAGTTGGAGCCACTAGCACTGATTGCCACCGCGGTGCCCGGGGTCGCGCAACCTCGTTACTCGCCATGCCTTGTACTTGCCCTCCTGTTGCTGCTGCATAGCCCTCCGACCCGGCAGCGTTGCTAGCACCAGCCTCGGCCTCTTCATTCGTCGTCATGTCTGGCAGCGGAGAAGTGCCCCCTTGCAGCGCCTGTTCCCCCCTAAGCGTCTCGAGGTAGTCGAGGCCATGCTCCATGATGATGTCTTCATCTGACAGGTCTCCTTGCTGCCAGCGCCTGAAGATGTGCCACGAGGTGGGGTCATCAAGCAGCTTCCCGGCATTGAGTCGCCTGGCCTTGAAGACACCCAGAGTGGCGGAGCCAAAGCGGTCCTCAACAGTTTCCTCTGGGAGGCTCCCATTCCGAAACAGAGCAAGGTACGCAGCCACCACCGCAGAATCTTGTCCAAGGACTTCAGGAGGCGGAACTGGTTCAAGTGGTTCAGGCAATTGCTGCGAGGATGCAACCACAAGCTGGTCGAACTCCTCTGAACCCACATTGGGTTCCTCCGTTTGCTGTCCCTGGAGCAGTTCTTCCTGAAGCCAGGTCTCTGTAGAGTGAACCTGGGACGGCAATGCCTCCACGACAGTGTTGCCCTCAGCCACGACGCCGCCATCCCGGTCACGAAGCCGAAAACCCAACCTCATTCTCTTCCTCGGAGGGTCCTGGCTCATAGCAGCCTCGAGCGCCTGCCTGTCCCATGCCTGGGCTGCCTCGCTCTTCTTCTGCTCCTGCATGGCAATCCACATGTTGGCGTCGTCCTCTTCCTGCTGCACTTCCAACTCCCTTTCAACCCTGTCCCTCTGCTCTATCTGGTCCCTCTCCGCATCCGTAGCGAGGCGCCACATTCCATGCTGCTGCACCATGATTTCTCCTGTGATCTCCACAGAATCTGCGGAGAGCTGTGAGTCTGCCGCTGCATCCGTGGCATCGTCCCCACCAAAAAGGGACTGGAGCAGGTAGCACCTGATGCCATGCCAGTGCTGGAGCGCCCACTGCCGATCCTCCTTCATCTCCTTCTCCTCACTTGCCGCGCTTCGCGAGGAGGAGGGAGTTAGGTTGCTAGAAGAAGCCGATGCCATGGAGCACAACCCTGATCCCAACCCTTCGGGGGCCACCGCCGACACTTCCGTCTCTCTCGCGCCATAGGACACCAGGAGCGCCTCCAGTGCCCTGAACTTGTCCGCTCTATCCCCCGTGCAGGTGCCTGGATGCGGCTGCCTCTCTGCGTTGGACATATCATAAAGCAAGCGGGCCCTTCTAGCAGCCAACCCCGGGGCTTGAATAAAGGCATCCAGGTCCCGCTGCACCGTCTTGAGCAGACCAAACCTCTGGACCGCCTGCACCCGACTCTGAACCAAGGACAGCTGCTCGTCGTCCTGTCCACGATCTGGCTCATCAGTCGACTCCAGGAGAAACATCCATCTACCAGGTTCATGTTCAAGAGTCGACTCGTCCTGCGGATGATGCTCCTCCATGACTTCTTCGGGATCCTCTGTCAACGCAATCTCCGACTCTCCATTTTCAGGTCCCACATGTTCTCCACCCTCGTTCTCGTTATTGTCATGCAAGGCGTCCCGGTCAACAGGGGGGTCCAGGTCCTCAGCAACCACGGGCGGAGGTGCACGAGCTGCAGCTGGGGCATGGCCATCCATCTCCGCCGGAGCCCCTGCCGCGACACCATTATGCACCTCCTCGTCATCCACCAGGACCTCAACATAGGCGCCAGGAGCTTCGCGTTGGGAAGGTGCCGGATTGGATTCGCGACCAGAAGGTGACCGTCTCCAGACATTAAATGGTAGAGCAGGTGCACTTGAGGGCCCCACCGTCGCCGATGTTGCCGATGTCGGTCTGGGGACCCCCCTTGCTGAAGCCGCCGGCGCAGCGAGCTGCAAAAGAGCATGTCCATCCGGAGTCGCCCCAGTACCCATAACCCTGGAGACCTCGGCAAACAGCAAGGCGATCAGCCGAAGGAAAGCCATGATGCTCCGCTGCCGACGTTCGGCACTCATCTCCCTAAAATTTAGCTGCACCGTGTCAAAGATGTCAGCGTTGATCGCGGCAAAGGTGGAGTTCTCCGGGCGGTCTCCCTCCAAAGGGTGGAGGAAGCTTAGCATCTGCCTCCAGAGGTACAACTCCGGGTCAAGTTCTGACTGGCGTTCCCCAGTCAAAGTACCTGCAGGCGCGCCGTTTAGGGTTTAGGGTTTAAGGTTGAAAGTTTTGGAGTTCAAGTATATGGTACTTTCCCTAAATAAGGGGATCCCAATATAGACCCCAAAATACTATAACCCTTATTATGGGGACCTTCAAAAAGGTACCCCTAATTTTGGGAAACCCCCATATAGTAGGGAATTAGGATGTAGGGCTCAGGATTCAGGGTTGACGGTCTTGACCTACCATGAATAAAGGGTGACACTCACAAAATGATTCCGCAAGACTACTGATGTTTTCTAACAGGTTCGGAGCCCCAAAACCTTAGGGCTGGAGTCTAGGGTGTAAACGATTCAGGGTGTTTAGAGTTGGGGCTGCTCCACCTGTCGGTGAGCGAGGGCAAAAGCCGAAGTCTGCAAGAGTAATTGCCTTTGCCATTATTACCCTAAAGCCTCAGCGGCGTTCTTGCGCTGAAGACTTTACGATGAGAATCCTACCTCTGTGCTTGAAGGTGAGGGTTTAGGGCTTATTGCTTAGGGTCCGCCAGTGCAGCTCAGCGCCGCAGCACCCAAGTCAACTTCCTCTTGAAAGGAGGCTGCCTTACCCTCCAACTGTGAGGGCCCTCCAGTTCTGGATGGTTTGTCAAATTTGAAACGCCCCCTCGGTGACCAGTGGAGATTCTCAAAAACAGAAGCCCAGAATGAATCCAAACTGCTCAGGTTGGCTTCAAAAGGCTTCAATGAATAGCACCCACAATAGGTTCAACACGCTACAGCCGGCTCCAAAAGGTCCGAGGGGGTTGCCACATGTTTACAAAAAGCCTCAAAAGGCCCAAAATGGCTCCAGGCCTACGAATTGGCCAAGCATGTCTCCCGCAAGAGCGGCCCAAAATGCAGCGCTGCTACAAAGCCCAAATTGGGCTTTGAAAAGCCCGAAGTGGCTCTAGGCCCAATTGGCCTGAAATTGCTCCCAAAAGCCAAAACATCGCCCAAACTGGCTCCCAAGGCAAAAACAAATTGCTCAGGTAAAGTGAGCAAACGTTCCCATTCGCTAAAAAGCCTTGCGCCTGGCAAGCCATCAAAATCCTGCGCTGTCGCACAGGGGGTGCCCCTCCTTCAAGTTCAGGGCTTATAGAGTTTTAGGGTTTAGGGTTTTAGGGTTTAGGGTTTAGGGTTTAGGGTTAAGGTTAGGGCAACATCTATTCTTACTCATAGCTAGCTGGAATGGGGAAGCCGATCCCCGAAGTGGTCCAAATGCAGCTCCCAGAACCAGGCATAATTAGCGCATTTTTACATTCACATTCAAGTCCTGAATCCAAAGCTCTACCTCACTTGGCAGCTTCACATTGTTGCTTCCATTCTGCCATTTCCAATGAAGCCCGACTTACCCTACAAACCCTTTGCAACTTTGGCAAGGGCTTAGTTTAGAGTATGATATTACCCCAATACATTATAGTCGTTTCCATTTTCTTTTCCATTATCCCTATATAACACCAATATACTATAGTAGTTTCCATTCCCTTTTCCATTATCTGGAATTGCTGAAATTGTGTCGCGCGGCATGATCTCATAGAGCAGCGTATCTTCGACCTCGGGCGCTGCTTTCACGAGCTACCCTTATACCTAAGCGGCCGCCAAATGCTTCCTGGGATGCTTTTTTTCGGGCTTGGGGTTTAGGGTTTAGGGTTGAGGGATGATGATGATGACGATGATGATGCAGTGATGCAGCGATGCAGTGGCCTGTCCTAAAACACTGGGGTCCCATGATATGAACCCCAATCTGCATACTCCTTATCATCCCCCTAAAGGATCACAGAATCCTGCAAAAACGGACCGCGAAAACTTTTAATGGCCCTGACAAAACTGATTGCCGCCAGAGAGGCGCCATCTCGCGAAATCCGCATCCCGCCCCCACGCTGTTCGCAGGGGTGGGGCGAAAGCTGCTGTTGACTGCCAGTAAATGACCACGGTCTCAATAGGGACTGCTATGTTCGCTTCATTAAACCTTCTTTTACATCCCTTAGATTGCATCATAGACCCAGCTTTGACAAGCCTTGTAACCAAAAAGTTGGGTAGAAGACAACTTGCAAAGCCACCCCATTGGCTTGTAAGCTCTATTCCATTTTTCCCTAAATAACCCCAATATATACCCGAATATTACCCCAATATGGAACCCATTAAAGTAGCTTCCATTTTGGTTTCCATTAAACACTACAAGGCCAGAGAAGCTTGTCATATGTGACTTGCCACTCCACCTCCCATACCTTTGACCCTTGCTCTAGGAGGCAGCCAGGGAGCCAAAACGTGGTCGGCAAAGGCGGTACAAAGGTGTCTGTGAAGGTCAATAGGGCTGCATCATATTTTGAACAGAAGCATGCTTACTGAGTCACCCCTGAACCCTAAGTCCTCCGAAGAGCCCATCTCACATAGCTTCCCTTAGCGCGAGTTGACTTGTTTACGATTGTGGTATATTGCACATCACCAGTGCTTTTTAGACAAATTCTACTATAGGTCACTTCTTTCAACTAGCCAGGTAGGGACCCATATGACTAATTGCCCATATCACTTAGAGGTCATTCTTGGTACCCCCATACCATAACTATAGAAGGAGTCTGGGAGTCTGGGGCCAGAACATAGGTAATTATCGCAGAAAACCCCCGGGTAAACCCAGTTTCCATCTCATCTTCCATGTTCTTTTCAGTTTAATTCCCCATTTTTCTACAGCCCATTGTTATCCCTAAACTACATGTCAATCGCCCCTATAGTATAGCTTGGGTCTTCCTGTCCTAGTGTCTGAGTATTAAGCAAGGTTAGCACTGTGCAAGACCCGAAGAATCTCAACAACTTCCCCATGCTCAAGACTAAAGTCCCCCTTGCGTAGATAGAATATGGGGTATATGGGGATCTTACTATAAGATACCCAGAGCCATATTCTATCTACTTAAGGGGGACTATATCCTTATTGAATTTCATGCAGTTCGGGTTACTCAAGCCCAAGATTCTCCAAATCTTCTATTCTATTTCTTGAGAACACAATGGGGGGCGTTTGGTAACGTAGCCACCCAAAGAAGGACGCCGTCACTTTTCTATGACTCTTCTAGGGTATTCCTTCTTCTTAAGGATAGGGTTACCCAAATCCTCTCGTCACATCATTCCAGAGCCCATTTCATTTTTGATTCTCTTTCCCAGCTGATTCGCCTTTATCTATAGCCCCAGGTTTCGTTCAATTTTCCCTGTTTCTGTGGGGCTTGGGGTTACCAGTCTCTACATGGTAGATTCCATACATAGACACCCCAACTTGGGAGCCCAATGTTATATGAACCTCATTCTAGGCACCGGAGTAAGGGGCCCCTAATTCTTGGAAACCCTACTAAACTCTACAGATCCTGATATAAACCCTTTTCTATTCATATCCCTATAAAACCCTACAATACTTGCTACAAACTGCCTCTTACCAGATCCTGAAAGGGAGGGGTGGCTCAAGGGTAGGTACCTGTGAATCCCCAACATTCCCTCATCTAAGGTTCTCAAGTACCAACCCCCTTGGACACACATCCCTTAGGGATCTGATGTTTTGGAGAACACTTGCAGAGCCCCCCAGCTGATCTCAGCAGGAGGGGGGCATTGCTTCACGTCTGCGACCGTCTGGAAGGTAGGGTCCCAAGTGAAGTAAGCACGTTGTGTGTTAGGGTTCACTGTTTACGGTCTGGGTTTAGACTGTGGGGCTTAGGGGCTACAGGAAACACTAGCTTTTTTAGGGCAACTTGCCGAACCCGGCCCTACCCTCGACATGAACCATCCTATCCCCTGTTAATACGCATCAACAGTATGAAAACACTGTGTAGAATGGGGGACTATCTATGTTTCAGAATCGCCCAAAGGGTAGAGCACCGACAGACACTGAACTTCAAGAAGATTCACTCAGAAAATGGGCAACATGATGAAGGTGGCTAAAGTTCATGGGTTTTCTGGCCACCCTAAACCCCAAAACCCAACCCCTCGAGAAACTATGGCTGAGGCTTTAGGTTTGGGACCCTACTTACAGGAAACTGCTTGCCGCTGGCCGTCCGTTCGGATGCCGCAAGCTGATAACGTGCCCTTTCAGCAACCTGACGCAGTTTAGGATTTAGGACTTCAGGTTTGGGATTTAGGGTGCAAGGTCTAGGAGAGCCTAGATCATATGACCTGGAAAATCAACGCGGGAAAATGGAAAATCAAATGGAAATTGGGGCTGCGTAGGGGTTTATCGGGATAAATATCAACATTATGGTTTTTGGACTCCATGAATATTTCATGGCGTACCTACCTCAGATGAACCTCGGAACAACATTCGCGTTCCTATGAAACCCTGGGGCTGGTGGCTTGGGATAATGGTGGGTCGACTGGAAAGGGAAATGCCACCTGGGGTGGTTCTATAGGATTGTGTAGGGGTTCAGAAGGTTAAGGGTTAGATTAAGGGAGAATCAAGTGGAAAAAACATATGAGCGTTTAAATGCAAACTGCGGTTTTCTGGTGATTGTAAGAGCTATGTTTTGGTGGTTGAACCCACTAAAGATCATATCCATCTTAGAGGATATTATACCCAAAAGGAGGATTGCATCTTAGTCTATGTTAGGGAAGGAAGCAAGACCCTTTTGGGGTTTTTCCCAAACCGGAGGCCGTGTGCCAAGTGATATTGGGCAGTGCCGGGGGATGTTGGGGTCACTCCGCAGGATCACGGTTTAGGGCTTAGAGTACATTAGAGAAACCCCCACTCCCACCCTGATAGCGTGTCCACAAACTGTCACCACCAAACGTTTGAACAACATGGGTTCCTCAAACAACTCCCATATGAGGATTGAAACGCACAAATTGCCATCCTGAGCCCTTAAACCCTTGAACCCGAATTCCTAAACCCTATGTACACCTAAGAAAGTTTAAGCCAGAAGAGCCCAACCCTAAACCCGACCCTATACCCTGGAGGAGGTTGCTTTCGCCTTGTGGCTAATGCCAGGTCCTCCGCATCATCGACTCCGCATTGCGGTTGCTCGGCCTCTGCGCTAGTGAATCTGCCGGAAAGAGTACATATCTAAGATTTAGGGTTGAAGGCAATCGAGTTCGAGGTTGGGCATTAGGGTTTTAAATTTCTGGTTTGATATTGTTACAAGTGCTATGGTTGCTATAGCCATTAATGTCAACTATGCTAACTACCATGATATTCTGCAAGGGTTTTTAGGGGTATATGGGCGTGAGGGAATGAATGCTTCGGGACTTTAAGTGCTCGCATTACATATTCTATCTGTGCTGATATTCAGCACGCCCCAACCCACATCTAATACTACCTGTTGACCATCAGTGACTGTATGTTGGGGGGCAAGTTGAATAATTACCAGAGAGTGGATGGGGTGTGAACTGCTAAGGAAGGCAGGGATTACTATTTGCCCTAATTTGCTTCATGTTCATATTCGATACATTACAACCTGCACCCTATTGCTGTCACTAAGATCGCTTTTGTACAGGAAGTATACCATGCGTCGAGCCACTCTAAACACCTTCTTAATGGAGAGTTAATGTCTCGGCATCTACTCCCCCCCGAAACCTACATGGAACCTCATACAAGGCGCCTTTCAGTGGTCAGTAACTAATCGACAGAGGAGCCCATTTCAGGGTCCATGTAGGTTTTGGGAAGGCACACCACGTATATCCTTTATTGGGGATAGGTGGGTACATCACACGCTTGACGGCTCGGAATGCACAGGAGTTGTCTGGCGCCTATCTACGAAAACAGCCTCTAGGCAGGACCCTCAGCCGAAACCTCAAAACAACCTCCCGTGACCCGAGACCCTAAAGTCGGAATCCCTAGACCGTAGCCCCACAGACAGTCGGCTGGGTTGCTGTTAAGGAAATTAAATTAAGTTACCATAATGGGTATATATAGTAAATAATAGGGTTTCCCCAATACAGTAACTTAATTTAAGTTTCTTAACAGCAACCCAGTCGGGCCCCTGGCTGTTGGTCAGCCCAACTCGGTAGAGGGCCTGGGCGAACAGCGTTCTTCAATTTGTTTTCGAGTTGAAAGTTTAAAGGCTGTGGGTAGCTTACGCATTTACTGGAAACCAACTAGCTTATTCCAATTTGAAGCTAACCCGGAGCCCCAAACCCTACTGTAAACCCTATACGTACTAGGTCGCCTGGACCCCCAAGCCCATAAACCCTATACTTACTAAGTCCCCTGAGCCTCCCTACCTAGACGTAGTCTCTACCTTGCGCTGGCTCGGATCACAATATCGTAATGCCATCACCCGACTGGCAGTTTCCGAAAACGAAAGCCCCTGGAAAACCCCAGCACCCCAGGCATGTATGTGTATATACTCATTTGTATATATATATGCATATACAGAAGGCTTCCTACGGAATCATGGGGTCCCTATAATAAGATTTCCGTCAGGGCTAGTCAGGATCAACTCCAATATCCGAAGTTGAAGCCTGGGTCCTGTTCACAAGCATACATTTTCGGCCATTGTGGTACCCTATCATCTCAGCCCCAAACCCCTAAACTGTGTGACATGTGACTACCCTGTAGCTGAGACAGTTGCAACCCTAGACCTATACCCTCGACGCTAAAACCCAGAACCCCAAACGTCAAAACCCTAAACCCCAAACCCGAAACTGCGTGGCTTAGCTGCAGGGTAGATCTTAGGACTTGGAGCTTCAGGCAAAAATCTGACCTTCGGGATCAGAGTAGCCCAAAGTAGGTACATTTTCTACACTTTAGGGCCCAACGTAGGTTTTATTTACGTATAGACTTGGATTTTTAGGGTGAGGGCCTGGAGCAAGGGAGAGAATATCAACAACCACCTGGGTAACGCTTGGCAGAAGCTGTGAACGCCAAATGCCAATTGACGAGTGGCCGTTGGTGCTTCTGCCTCAGCTGCAAAAGTTCCATAGGGCTTTCTGAGGCGCACATCCTATATTAGAATTTAGGAGGACCGGTCATCTTGCTACAAACAAACTGCAGGTAGTTATGATTTGGTTTCCTCACATGTACCCCAATTGAAGGCCGCTTTCCAAATAGCCAGATGGGGTCTCTCAACACAGGGGCACCTTTAGATTCCTACGGATATGGGTCCCGCCAATTCGGGTTTAGGCTTTAGAGCTTTTGAAAGCTTCCAGATATCCATGTGAAGCCTGCTTGGGTCTAGGGCACCAATCCCCATGTCGCTGCCTATGCTGTAAACCCGAAACCATAAAGCATCTACATAATCTTGCCATGTTCCCGGTCCCCCACCGGTCCGCGAGATTTCGAGAATGTCGTGAAGCAGGAGGAACATATGAGGTTTCCTATAATTAGGGGTACCATTTTGGGGGGTCCCCATACTCAGGAGTATGATAAATTGGGGTCTAGATTGGTGTCCCTCTAATTCAGGAAACTATTATTTTCTAGTTCGGACACCGTGCGACAGTAAGCTTAGGCCGACATAGATGCAGGATGCGATGAAAAGGGAACTCATGGCCCCTGATATTAACAAAGGAAGCCCCAATATTCAATATTGCCATTGCGCCGGACTATGTTTAATGTTAGGGGAGTCAGTGAGGGGGGTTTTATCATTAGTGGGAGGGAGGGAGCAGTGTGACCCTTCAGCCTCAGAACTGGAGTTCAGGGGTGCAGGCTTTAGTTTGCGTGCTAAATAATCCAGCTGTATTTTCTTGATGGCTGAACCTAAACCCCATATAAACCTATCGAATAGAACCACTATGTAAACCTATATGACCCGTACCTATACAATCCTATCAAAGCCCTGTATGAACCTATATAGCTCAGAAGAAGTCGGGTCTAAAGCTGGATAACCCCCGCATATCAACCTATATATCCCATAAAACCCTACAAAAGCCCATGTAACCCTCTAGGACACCCGCATAAATCTACATAGCCTTATAAGAGCCGCATATAAGCCCATGCAAGCCTATCAAACGTCTACCTCAGCCTTCAAAACTTAGCCCACATTACCCTAGCAGAAAAAAAAGAATCCTTTTATCAAAATATAGGGCATCCCATACCCCAAAAAGTATAAAGGATCCCGGAACCCTATATATATCCCTATAATATTCCTTTCTAATCCCTATCTTCCCCCTTTAAAGGATCCCTAACGTTGATCAAGAAAACCCATCGACATCTCGTCCAAGTTGCCTGGAAGCAGCAGTGAAGGCCGTACCTCCGGGTTCCGGGCACAGTGGCACAGCTGTTCATGTGAGTAGTGCTTTTTTTGGTGGTTGAACCTAGTAAGATTATATTCCCTATATAAAATACTATACCCAAAAGGAGGATATGATCTTGCTCTGTATTGGGTACCATAGTATCACCAAATAAAATACTACTCATGTGAGGTATCAGGGTTTAGTGTTTAGGGTGGTATATCGTTGTTATATGGGGATTCTATCGTGAGTATGGGGTTTAGGGATGAGAGTGTAGGGCTTGGGGCTGGGTACCCCCAATCATGGATGGAGTCAAGCGGCAAAGACAGGGAAGATGAAATGGGAACTGGGTTT
>CAJNIZ010041824.1:0-14485 GCA_905231905.1 Symbiodinium pilosum
CAATCAAACATCCATATCTATGCCTCTCTGACCCTGGAAGGCTCCTTCTCTTCAACCTTTGCCGGCTCTGGCAAGTTTGCACTGGCCGCGTTGGTAGGCTGCTCCTTCTGAAGCTTTTGGGAAACAAGGGGATCCAGAGGGGGGCCGCTTTTAGGCACGGTTCCTCGAGGATAAGCTTGCGAAGGTCTAGCTAGGCCTTCAGTCTTCAGATTGTATATCCATCTGAATCTGGGGTCGATGGACAATTTGGATTCCGCGCTTTAAGTGCTCCACAGGAATTATCTGCAGAGTTGAAGTCTTCAAGATTGTTCTCAAATGTGTGGGTGAATCTGTGGATCTTCAACGTCTCGACAAGGACCCGCTGCTTGCACTTGCCAGTCCTTCTGCCTCTTTGCAGGTTCTTCTTCAATTTGTGGGTGTATCTGAACATGACCGTTAATAGCCAGAACATCTGCTGAACAACTTGGCTCTATGTTTATGAGCGATGATTGAAAGATGATCGTAGTATCCGCCAAGCCCTGTGTAGTCAAAGGTCGGCATTTTCTGGTGCAAGACGCTCGCTTTCAGCTGCCAAAGGTATCAAAGCGCCAGGACCCTAAGCCCCAAAAACCTGATAGACTCTATAACGCCCCATTAACATGTATCAACCCTAGAAACCAACAACCGTATACATCCTATAACCTCCCATTCACATCTATCAACCCTATAAAACCTAAACCCCAAAGTAGAAGGAAACCCTTGCCGCAAGCTCTGTTCTCGGACTTCACGCCCGAAGATGCGCGGAATGCGTAAATCGCTACAAGATCTCCAGGCTCCAGAGACTTGCCGTTGAAGCAAACCAAACGCAGGCACCCTGGTCAGAAAGCCCAATATCCCGGAATTAAGGGTTTGGGGTTTTGGAACATACCTTCAATCATATTAAGGCTCCTAGGGTATGTTTCCCTAATTAAGGGATATTGGGCTCTAGGTGGTCCATGAAGTTGACCTGTCCCAGCAGCAAGAAGGTGACTGGATCTTGGAAACGAACTACAATTCAGGCCTGAAAGCTGGAATGCCAGCACACCCTGAAACAAAAAACAAGGAGAAAGAACAACCATCCTAGTTCCATCCCTGCGACAGTTTCAACCTATTGGCCTTCAACATCCGGGGAAAAGAGAAAAAGATAAGCATCCTAGTTCCATGTTCCAACCTATTGGCCTTCCCCGTACACATTCTATGGTAATTTCCCACAATAAGGGAACACCATAAAGACCCCGAAATACGATAATCCTGATGATGGGGACCCCCCCCCCAAAAAAAAGTACCCTAGCATGGGAAACCCACACCCTAAACCCTAAACCCCGAACCCTAAACCCTGAATCCTGAACCCTAAACCCTATAACCCTGTAACCCTAAACCCGAAGGGGCGTGTAACCTTTAAAAAGTGACTAGCAAGCCTTTGACCCCGATCTGCGCAGAGATCCGGGGTTTAGCGGTTTGGGCTTAGGGGGTTCGGGGTTTGAGGGGTTTAGGTTGAAGGGGTTTAGGAGCCAGGGGTTAGGGTTTAGGGTTTAGGGCGGCGCCATGATATTGACATTCATCTCATAAGCCCGCACTGTAGACTTGTGAACTTCAAGCTTCCGGACCTTAAGCCCCGAACCTAGACCCTGATCCCGAAGCCCTAGACCCTGGAACCCTTGAACCAAAACTATAAGCCTTAAACCCTAAACCCCCCAACACCTATATAAACTCTAAACCCCTACCCAAACCCCAAAAGTATGTAAAATAATAGCCCTAAACCCCAAAAAACAGCCCAAAGGGCCATTATTCTACATACTTTTGGGGTTCAGGTAAACCCTAAACCCTTCAACACCAGCCCTTGAACCCAGGCTCTCCCACCATCAGGACCTCAAGACTTTGAAAGGACTTAGGGTTTGGTGTGTCAGGGTTTGGGCTTTGGGTTTGGGGTTTGGGGTTTAGGGTTCGGGATGCCTCTGCTGGCCTACGGACTTAGACTACCAATCCATGACGCTGAAACTACTTAGGCTCCTAAATAAACTCCCTGAACCAGAAAGCCTCTCCCGAAACCTAACACCGAAACCTCTAAACCCCAAACCCTAAATCCCAAATCCGAAACCCCTAAATCCCAAACCCTAAACCCCAAAACCCCCCAAATCCCCAAATCCCCAAATCCCTAAGCCTCTTAATTTCATTAAATCCCTACGCCCCTAAATTCCTCCAATCCCTACATGAGCTACTGTCTAAACTCCTAGTATCCTCCTTAATAAGCCCTATAGTAGTTCCCTATATAATCGCCGATATATTCCCCCTTTAAGGAGTTTAGACTATAGCTCACATCACTGACTGATCCCTGACACCTCGCTCAACCAGTGCTCAGCTTGGCTGGCCTTGTCGTAGGGCGCCGGAGCTTCAGCTGCAACCTCCAACCCAAGCACTCGGGCTTAGGGCTTAGGGATTTAGGTTTGGGGTTTAGGGATTTAGGGATTTAGAGATTGAGGGTTTAGGGCTCAGGGTTCAGGGTTTAGGGATTTAGGGTTAAGGGAATTCAAGCACTAAACTGGCTTAGGGTAGTTTAGGGAGTTAGGGCTTAGAGATTTTAACAGGTTCGGGTTAGGGATTATGGTTTAGGGCTGTAGGGCAGGCTTTGGGCAGTTTAGGGATTTAGGGTTAGGGCCCTAAACAGGTTGAGGGTTAGGGATTTTGCTTAGGGTTTCACCCTAAACCCTAAACCCTTAGGGTAGCAGACCTTGAGCCACATGGAAAAGAGCGTGGAACATGCACCAGCCATGGGGCTGGCAAACGCGTTTAGGGTTTTAGGGGTTAGGGATTTAGGGGTTTAGGGTTTAGGGATTAGGGTTTAGGGATTAGGGATTAGGTTTAGGGTTTTAGGGTTTAGGGTTTAGGGGTTTAGGGCTTAGTAAGGGCCTCTACGGAAGCGCGCAGGAGTTCCCTGGTGAGTTAACATGAAAAGAACTGGCGGGGTAAAAGATTCATGTGAAGTGTATATTCGAGAAACTACGGCACATGCCAAGTACCCTAAACCCTTAAACCGAATCCCTTGAGGCCCTGGGCCTCTAGACCCATCCTACAAGCCAAATCCTTATCCCTGAACCTAAATCTTAATACCCTCTAAACCCCACGTAGCCTAAACGACTGAACTGTACACCTAAGGCCTGAAACCTAATCTCATGGGTTCCGCTATTACCCCCCTCTATACTACCCCCCCAGGTTCCCCCCTTAGTTAGCCTAATTAAAGTTAATTAAGGGTAGTATAGAGGGGGGTACTAGTTGAACCCATGATAATCCCTTAACCTGTTTGCCTGCACGATTTGATCAGTTGCCGCGGCGGCTTTTGTGGAAGGCTCCTGCCAGAGATTCCGCATTAGAAGGATTTGGGGTTTAGGGTGTTTAGGAAGCTTAGGGGTTTACGGGGTTTAGGGGGTTTAGAGGGTTTAGGGGGTTTAGGCTTAGGGCTTGGGATTCCGCGCTAGAGGGAATTTGCGGGGAATTCTGACCCGGGACGTGGGATTATACAGCGCTCTTGCAAGGATATACAGGCTTCAGGATTGAAGTAGGGGCTAGAACAAAGGCTAACATGATGAGAAGAATGGAGGGTCAAATGGAACATCAAAAAAGGACAACCGGGATGCTATAACGATTTATGGCAAACGTCCTATGTACGTAGGTATATTTTGAACCGCTATTGCTGTAGGGCATAAAAGCCATCCATCAGGAATTTGCCTGGTGATAGCGTTTTATTTACTTATATTTTGAAACCCAAACCTCCAAATCCTACACAAAAGAATAGGATTTCCGGACAAATGAAGTTGGTCCTGTAGACACCTGAATAATTACCTCTACCATTCTTAGGTCTATTTGAGGTACCCTATACCATACTTGTGCAGGGAACCCACGACCAATAACACATAATTACTCAGCATTGCGCAGACCCTTGTTGTACAAGTCATCCCAAAACCCAAAAACCAAAACCCTAAACCCTAACCCTGAACCCTTAACCACTATCGTGGAGAATATATCTAATTAGGGCCCTATACTGCGGTCTTTGGGCATCCCGTCCTTTCTTCCCTAAACCCTAAACTCTAAACTCTATACCCTAAACTCTATGTACTCCCCTATATAGCCACCTCTAAGGAATTTAGACTATAGCTCATGGAGACTTTCCATGAATTAGGGGTACCATGTCGGGGGTAGCCGCAGTAGGGGTTTAGGGTTTGGTGCTTAGGGCTTAGGGTGTAAGGCTTTGTGGTCCCCATCCGCATGGAAACTAACTGTTGGGTGCTTGGACCCTTAGGGCCCCTGCCACAAAGAATCTTTAAACCCTAGAACCCCCTGAACCCTAAACCCTAGCCCCTAGAACCCCAAACCCCAGACCCCTAAGAAGGAGCCTGGCCAGCGATGTGGACTCGCTTCGCTCTCCCTGCAGCTTCCTGAGCCCGAGGAAGAATTCGGGGTACCCTTTAAAGGGGTTATGTGGGGATAGTGTATGCTGGGATATATGGTAGTTTCTCCAGATAGGGGGACCCCAATGTAGACCCCAAAATACGATAGTCCTCATCATATGGACCCCCAAAATGGCACCCCTCATTTTGGGAAACCACCATATTGGGTTAGGATTTCCCACTACCAGAGAGCGTTCGTTTGGTCTAGGGGTCGGGATCGGTTGACAGTCTTCAGGCTTAACACCTCATATAAGCCGCAGATAACCCCAGTTTCCGTTGTAGTCCTCATTTTCTTTTCCATTTGATTTTAGATGATTACCATGTGCATATATATAGAGACATATATATATATATATGTATGTCCCTAAGTTACGCCCCGGTAGCATTGTTGAGGCTTGAGAGCTTCGGGTTTACCGTCTCCCAAACGAATCTGGTAACTTCATGTGAGGAAAAACTGTCCATAATGGAGGAAATCATGCACCACAATAAAATCCCTAAACACTAAACCGCGAATGACACGACACCAGGGCTTAAGTTTTAGGGTTTAGGGTTTAAGGCATAAGGAACCAGTCCCTAAACCCTAGACCCTAAACCCTAAACCCGGGTTTAGGCTCTGGGGTGCACCAGTCCCCAGAGTACAGACCTAAACCCTCAACTCTACTTGGAGGGTCAGGGGGACTTAGCAAGTAGGTTAATAACCCCTATAAACCATATAGTAACCCCACTTATCCCCATCATTAGCCTACTTATATGCTACTACTAAGTCCCCCTGACCCTCAACCCTAAACCCTAAATAATATATAGTAGTTTCCATTTTCTTTTCCATTATTACTAAGTCCCCCTGACCCTCAACCCTAAACCCTAAATAATACATAGTAGTTTCCATTTTCTTTTCCATTATTACTAATTAAGTCCCCCTGACCCTCCAAGTAAATATCCATACTGCGGTGACGAATGCGAAGTTCCTTTTTTCATCCTGAGGATGCCGGAGCACCCACGGCTTCCTGAAGAGCTTAGGGTGTAGGATTTGGGGTTTAGGATTTTTTGTGGGACCTTTAGGATTTAGGGTTTAGGATTTTTTTGTGGGACCTTTAGGAATTTCGGTTTAGATTTTTTGTGGGACCTTTAGGATATAGGGTTTAGGCTTAATACTTTGCTGTAGTACCATTTTTGCCCAGGCATAAGGTACTTCGGGTCATGCAGATTTTTCAGTATCCACCGTAGTCTGGGCTGTCACAAACTGATGGAGACCACAAGGGATACTGGTAATCACATTCAATGAATGGCTAAACCCTAAAGCCTAAACCCTGAACAGGCTCGGTTCCGCAATGCCTGCACGCCCGTTCAATCCCATCCTTACCGAAACCCCATATAATCCCCAAGAATAAAGGGACTTAGGGTTTAAGGAGTCGTTTTCATGTTCTTTTCCATTCCTTTATTCCCTGCTAACTAGAAATAAACCCTAAACCCTAAACTATCGGCTGGGGCCACCACACTAGGCACCCATTTCCGTGCTTGCAAGAATTGGCGAAGGCGTTGACGCATAGCGTCATCCTGGCGGTTCACTGGCTTGGCTATGTGTCAAGGCAGGGGTACCCTAGTGATTTGAGGGATGTATAGGGACTTTATAAGGGATGTAGTTGATTACATAGGGGTGCCCCGTTTAGGATTACAGATTTTCCATATAGCAGCGGCGGTTTACATGCTATTCAGGGTTAGTCTTCAGAGGGGCTAGGGTAAGATGTCTCGGCCGGAAACGAAATTCAATCTATGAGCCGATGGCTCTTGGTGTATACCTGTGGCTCCAATAACCTACAGTTTAGTAGTAAGTACCCCTTAATTAGTAGGTATGACCCATAAAACTGTAGGTTATTGGGGTTACAGGTAGGTCAAGCTGGACATGTTGGCAAGTCGCGCCTAAATCCTCGAGTTTAAGACACTCCGTTGTCTGAGCCTACGGTACAGAAGGGGCTGAGAACTGGAGCAGGATTGTGGCGAATAAATTTGGAGTTGTGTTCTTTCCCCTAAATGCCCATGAGAATACTTAGCATCAGCGGTAAGGGTGTTGAATAGTAATGGACTGAAGAGTACCAACATGTGCAAAGAACGTGAGTCAACAATTGGTCTTCCGAACCTAAGTATTCAGCCGCTTACGTTCTTGAAATGTGTGTATGTACGCGCACCTAAACCCTAAACCCGAAACCCTACATCCTAAACCCTAAACCCTAAACCCTGGACCCCTAAAGAACTCCTCCTTCTCCAGGCCATTTGACCTATCGGGATTATAGGGTTTAGGGTTTAGGGTTATATAGGGATTATAGGGGTTATATAGGGTTTTTGTAGGTAGAATGGACCAGAAAATGGAAGCTACGATTTTAGGGTTATAGTCTAAACTCCTAGTATCCCCCTTAATCGTGGAGAATCGAATGGAAAAGAACATGGAACATGAAATGGAAACTGGGATTATATAGGGGGTTATAGGGGTTATAGTCTAAACTTCTAGTATCCCCCTTAATAACCCCTATAGTAGTCTCCTATATTTTCCCCCATATAACCTGCTTTAAGGATTTTAGAAAATGGCTCATTTGACAGCTTACATTCTCCCCTTAGATGGGTTGGACTGGGTGACTGGTTCTGAGCTGCACATACGGAAAATCGAAGAAATTGGCCGCGAAATTCAATCAGACATCCATCAACCGTATCGGAAGATTTTGCATGTCGGGAATCACTGTCCAGAATTGTGAAATAAATAAGCTTAACGGAACACTAATTTTAGCGAGACTATGTGAAAGAGAGCTACAAAACCTCATGCGAATCTGTTCGGAATGCTATTTGCCAACATTTGTTCTGTCAGGGCTGCGGCTGGTGATGCTACCGCTGCCACTACGATGGCTACTACTTTGCCTTCTGTTACGTTGCTAAACCCTAAACCCTAAACCCCTAAACCCTAAACCCTAATCAAACCCCTAAACCCTTAAACCCTAAACCCTAAACCCTCCTGCTGTGAACAGTTTCTAACATGAATTCTAGAGGTGACATTGCTTTAGGGATTAGGGTTTAGGGTTTAGGGATTAGGGTTTAGGGTTTAGGGAACAGAGACCAGTAATTACTGTTGACGCTAAAGATGCTACATGACCTCACTATAAAATGCATATGGCACTTAGGATGTTGCAGGTCTCCACCGTACTACTGCTGCATAGCTGGTACTATGGGTCACCTAGCTACGCCCCTCTGTCCTACCCCCCCAGGGTCTTCCTTAATGGGATAAACATGAGGGGCCTGTAGAAATGCAATTCTTATGAGACTTCTAAAGGGTTATGTAGGGATTCTGGACCGGAATGCTGAGCAAACCCCAGGAATACCCAAGTATACATGCCGTGCCTGCTCCGCATCCTCTGCGCAAGTGGCAGGCTCTCCGCTGCGTTCCAGCTCTTCCTGCTTTCCTCGGACACAGCTACTTGGAGGGTTCCAGGGACGTAGCAAATAGTCCCAAAAAGCCACGCAAGAACTCACTGGACAACAACCCCACTTATCACCATACTTACCCAGCCCGCCTGATTCTCCAAGTAAATGAATTTTTAATGCACCTGTAAACCTCATGTGAGGTGGGCAAATCAGAGGACTTCAGGTTTAGGGGCTTAAGGTTTAGCCCAAAAGCAAGCCCAAAAGTTTTCCTCCAAGCTTAAACCTTAAGCCCCGAAACGTAAATTAAAGTCCCTGGGCCCTATGGCCCGTAATACACTACATTACAAGCCCGAACATTGAACTCCACTTGCCTTCCATTCCCTCTAGCATTTGAGAAGATCAGGACTATCCACGAACGATGTTTAAGAATATCTCGCGATTCTCAGCGAACGACTCCATCCTGGAGATGCTTCCAGACTGTATTCCTGTGAGCCGGGCCCCCTATAACCCTACAATCGTGCATGAAAATCCTCCGCATACATATGTATTATCTTCATACAGGAGCTTCTCACTCCAAACGACTTATTACGGTCCCTGATGGAGACCTGTTGTGACTATATACTTCGCTCTGGTGACATAGAAGCCTCCTGTTTAAGAAGCCCCTATGTCAACCTGTAAGCCTAAGCCTAAGCCATAGTGAAGTCAACCCTGAACCCTAAAACCACGAGGTTTACGGTTTAGGGTTTGGGGAGGTTCACGGAAGCTAAGAACTACTTATAAATGGGATTATACCCTCATTGCCAGTTGGGTAACCCCCTTACGGCCATTTAAGGGGATTATAGGTAGGGCGATGAGCCCAGATTTAATAGTTACTAAGTTTAATGAACCTCCACTTATAGGGGCTACAATACTATCCAGCCTACACCCTAAACCCTAAAGCCTAAAGCGTGCCCCCTAGAGCACGTACCCTCCCCAGATTGAGAACCCTAAACCCTAAACCCTAAACCCTAACCCTAGTACCTTAAGGTGTGATTATTAGCTGCTGCAACCCTGGTCAGGGTTTAGGCTTGTGGGGTTTTAGTGGTTAAGGTTTTAGGGTTTAGGGGCTTTAGGGTTTAGGGCTTTTAGGGTTTAGGGTTTTAGTGTTTAAGGTTTTAGGGTTTAGGGGTTTTAGGGTTTAGGCTTTTAAGGTTTCGGGCTTTAGTGTTTAAGGTTTTAGGGTTAAGGTTTTTTAGGGTTTAGGGTTTAAGGCTTTAGGGTTTAGGGGTTTTAGGGTTTAGGATTTTAGTGTTTAAGGTTTTAGGGTTTAGGATTTTAGTGTTTAAGGGTTTAGGGTTAAGGGGTTTAGGGTTTAGGGTTTAGGGGTTTTAGGGTTCCTTATAAGCATCCAAACCTCAAACCCGAAGCCCAACCCGGGAGTCTGCAGAGCTCCTACTTCGCTCTGAGCCCTAGGGTTTAGGGTTTAGGGTTTAGGAAGCTCCTACACATCCACCCTGAACACCCTAAACCCGAGACCACTAAGCACCCTGAACAGCTAAAACATTGCAACTTGAGTCAAGTGCCTTAAGAGCAGCCCAGGTTCACCCCTAGCTGGAGGGACCCTTGAGCTAGGTAACGTAGGTTTAGCATTGTAGGTTTAGGGTTTAGGGTTCGGGGTTTAGGGTTTTGGTTCCTAACACATTCATACCCACAGGTCCCACAAAGTAAGCCCTAGACCCCAATCCCTGCGCATCGTCATAAACTGCTTTAAAAAGACTTAAGAATGCCCATCTACAACCCACCCAGTAAACCCTTAACTCTAAACCCTAAATCCTCAGCCCTAAACCGTAAACCGTATAGCCCACTTAAGTAGATAGAATATGGGCGGGGTATATATGGGTATCTTGTTATGATATACCCAAAGCCATATTCTATCTACTTAGGGGGGGCTATATACCTAAACCCTAAACCCGAAAGCCTAAACACTAATAGTAGTTTCCATTTTCTTTTCCATTATCAGCATTAATAACCTACTTAACTCCTCAAACGGTGGCCTAAATCCTAAATCCCAAAAGGCCTCCGCTATGGACCTCAATCCTGCCTAAACCCTCAACCCTAAACCCTGAACCCCAAGCCCTAAACCTTGAATCCNNCCTGAACCCTCAATTCCTAAACCCTAACTCCCTAAACCCTTGACCCTAAGCCCTACCTAACCCCAAAAAGTACGTAAAATAACAGCCCTAAACCCATAATAACAGCCATAAAAACCATTATTTTTCATACTTTTGGGGTCCAGGTAAACCCTAAACCCTAAACCCTGAATCCTAACCCCTTTCATTTTCTGTCGGGCCACTGCTGAGAAGCTCCTGCAGCCTGGAACGGCGGCTGAGCATCGAGGCGAGCTTTTCCATGCCTCGCGGTTTGGGGTTTCGGGTCTAGGGCTTTAAGGTTTAGGGTCTAGGGCTTAGGGTTTGGGCTTTGAGCTAGGGTTTAGGATTTAGGGCTTAGGGTCTAGGGTTCAAGGTTTATAGGGTCTAGGGCTTAGGGTTTGGGGTTTGGGGTTTGAGCTTGGGTTTAGGATTTAGGGTTTAGGGTTTGGGGGTTTGGGTTTAGGATTTAGGGTTTGGGTTTGGGATTTAGGGCTTCGGGTTTACGTCCCCGAGCTATGCAAAGGGGCTTCGGGTCCTAAGCCCCAAACCATAAGATGTGTAGAGTGTACCTAGACCCTCCAGTGTAGTTCCTTTTTGGGTTTGGTATGGTTTTTTGGTTAAGGTTCTTATGAGGACTACCAAAAAGGTACTACATTGGAGGGTCTAGGTAGGGTTTAGGTTTGGCTGCCATTACGGAGCTCAGAAGAATAAAGGGTTTAGGGTTTGGGCGTGACTTACATCCCTAACCTCCTGCCCCGCAAACGCGGACGCGGACGCAAAACCAGGCGGACGCGCACGCGCACGCGAGTTTGAACACACCCGTACGCAGCCAACGAACGCATTTCCAAAGGCGCACCGAAAGCAGCTGCAAGTCTCAAAATGGTCAATCAACCCTGAGCCCCTGACCTCTCCAAGGGTTTGGGGCTTTAGGGTTCAGGGTTTAGGCTCCATTCTCCAAGTAGGAGGGATGAGCTTGGTTGAGCTGGGCATAGATGCCATCTGCTGCGCCAGCGAAGGCATCGAAGCATGTTTGATGCTCCTCTTCTCCAAGAATCTTGTATGATAAATCAAGTCTTCGAGCACTTTTGTTGCCTCCCGCAATGATCCCAAGCGGTTTGGTTTTGCCAAGCGCCTCATTGGATTTGACTTTCAGCTCCTTTTTCAGTTCTGTCCCTGCGTCAAGACCTGCACTGCGGAGGGACGTCATGAAGGTCTTGTGAGAAGGGTCTAACCCATTATAACCCCAATCTACTATAGTAGTTTCCATTCTATTTTCCATTATCCCAATATAGAACCCCAATATACTAGGATTTTGGGTTGAGGGGTTTGGGGGTTTAGGGGTTCATTATCTTCCTAGGAGTTCGAAACCAGCCTACATAAAAATCCCTTGGAGGTCCCTGAGTTTTGCAGGTCACTTGCAAAACTAGCTCTACGTCAGTAAGCTCCCAAACTCCATCACTGCTTCTTCCAACTCGGGCTTAGGGTTTAGGGTTTCGGGTTTCGGAATTAGCGTATAGGGTTTAGGGTAATTATAGGGCAATATAACCCTAAAACCCCGTGCTGTTGGAGAAGATGCTGGCAGCTGGCAGCAGCTGGGCCGGCGGAGTTTGGAACGCCCCCCGAACACGAACACATCCCTGAGCTTTACAACGCCAGCACGCACGCACCCCGAACGTGAGCACGAGGGTGGCTAACCCTGAGGGTCCAAGGACCCAAATAGCAGGGTTTTAGGGCTACTATAACATTAATGGTATTTGGGACCTAAAGCCCTTCTATTTGGGTCCTTGGACCCTTGGGGTAAGATCCCCAAGAAACCCGGAGGTACACCCCATATGGTCCATGCTGTGCCCTAAAGCCTAAATCCCATACCCTAAACTCTACGACCCATGTAAACCCACGGAGCCCAATGCCCGTCAACTACGGCAAGCTTCATCAACCATATGAGCTTCAGTCAGTGAAAATGGACATGACACGGAAACTGGGATTATGGAGAGCAGTATGGGGACTAGCATTTCCCTCACGGGTTCTAGAATCCTGAAGCTACACTCTAAACCAGGGGCTTGGTTGTGGGAGGTTTTTTGGGCACCAACTAAGCTGTATGATCAGTCGGTATGCATGTACGTATACAGATACGACCCAGAAAGCCATTCTGACAACCTACCATAGATGGGGTATATATAAGGTAATATTCGGATTTGGGGTCCCTTCAAGCGTCCCCTCAAACCCTAAACCCTAAACCCCAAGCCCCTTTTCCCTGTCTCCATTTTCTTTTCCATTATCCCTAGATAACCCCTATATAATCCCTTAAATAGTACTTTCCATTTTCTTTTCCATCATCCCCAAACCCTGAACCCTAAACCCTAAAGCCCTAAAGCCTAAATCCTTTATACCAAAACCCTAGCCCAAAACCTAATCCCTAATCCCTAAACCCTAAATTCCAAAACCTTAACCCAAAACCCGTAATCCCTAACCCCTAAACAGTAAACAGTAGCAACCCTAAACCCCAAACCCTAAACCCTTGAAGAAACCATTCGCGACCCAGCCACGCTTGGCTTCTAGGAGCTCCAACCTTGGAATGTATCTAAGGTTGAAACCATGGGAGTAAGCGTTTTTTTTTGAGGGTTAAGGGTTTAGGGTTTAGGGTTAAGGGTTTAGGGTTTAGAGTTTAGGGGTTAAACCCAGTAAGATTATATTCCTTATGTGGAATTCTATACCCCAAAAGGAGGATAGAATCTTACTCTATATTGGGTTCCATAGTATCCCCAAATAAAATACTACTCATGGGCCCCTAGTATGTGCCCTTAACTCTGGGGTCCTTACATACCTACTATATACCCTATATGTACCCTTTAAGGGTCCCTAGGATCCTCCCAAAAAGGCTAAGGGCCCATCTTAGGGGCACATACTTCTAAAGTTAGAAGGTACGTGTTCTGCGGGGATTGAGAGTTAGCGTGTAGGGTCTAGGACTTATGGCTTAGGTTTAGGATACATGGCTAAAGGCTTAGGATTTAGGGTCTAGGCTTAAACGGGTTAGGACTTGGGATCTAGGGTTTAGAGTTAAAGGTTTCAGGGCTTAGCATACATTCTTGATCTATGGTTTGGCGTTGGGGTTCATGTAGCGGTTGATTCTATAGCTACATGTACATACATATATGCACATTTGGTATCATATGATTTACGGTTAGCATGGATTTGAAGGCTCAATGGCTTAATACAGCGGCCTAAACGACTTAGGGTTTAACAGGTTGCAGGGGCTAATTAATGAGAAATGAAGGGTTGGGCTAGTCTAAATTTCGACCCTCACCCCTGAATCCTAAACCACCAAACCCAAAACCCAAAACCCTAAACCCCCTAAACCCTAGCAACTATTGGAGCTTCCGGGTCGAGGGCTTCGGGAAGGGACTTAGGGCTGTCAGGTTTCAGGATTTTGGGGCCCTAGGCCTAAGCCCTACCTAGATCCTCCAATGTAGTTCCTTTTTGGGTTTGATATGTTTTTTTTGGTCAGGGTTCTTATTAGGACTACCAAAAAGGTACTACATTGGAGGGTCTAGCTAAACCCTGAACCCTCAACTCTAAAACTTAAACTAAACCCTGCACCCTAAACCCTACACCCTCAAACCTAAACCCTCAACCCTAAACCCTCAACCCTTAACCCTCCACCCTGGGTCATGTTGTGGATGTCAGGCCTTCGGGTTTCAGGGTTTAGGGATTTCAGTTTTGTAATTTCTCGGAATGCCGTTCGTCCTTTGCCTTCCTGTCTTGTTCCTTTCTCTCCCCCTCTTTAGGGTTTAGGGTTTAGGGGTATCTCTGCTGAATGCAGAATGTGGGATATGAGAGGGTTCGGATGGAGAGCTGTTTCATTCTTATCACGGTCATTAGGCATCGTATACACCAAAGCTTTCCTCAACATAAGAATACTCATATTCAAGGGCGTCTAACACCTAAACTACCTACAGGTCCCCAAGCCTTGTCGCATAATACCTAAACATGGTTGAAGACCTATAGGGGGTGAAGTTTGTAGCTAGGGGCCAAGCGTTTAAGGTGGACGCTTCTTAGGGTTGACGGTTTAAGGCTAATGACGGCTTATGACGGTCTGAGTCCTAGGCGTTTATTAGCAGTTGGGATGTAATGTTTTCAAAATTTTGGGGGAGCGACAGGCTGTAAACGATTACTGCGGCCGGTGATTCTTCACGCCAAAATCTGTCTTTCCTTCTTTGGATCGACTTAGGGGTTTAGGCTTGAGGGTTTGGGGGAAAACATGGCCCAATTCTGGACCCAAGTCTGCATAGAGCCGTGCTCTCCATGCAACACAAGCACGACCGTAAAAAAGAACCATCAGAAACCCACACCAAAGGTTGCACATCCTGAGTCCTAATAGATATATATATATGGTACCCCCCCCCCCATGGATCCACCGATTTTGTGCGCTGAAAGGCTTGTTTGGCTTTACGAGCGTTACACAGCACACAATCGGTGGATCCATGGAGGGGG
>CAJNIZ010041824.1:21854-32730 GCA_905231905.1 Symbiodinium pilosum
TAAATGTCCTATGTCAAAAACGCAGGCCCCACACCCACCTATAATAATAAGGGTACCTTTTTTCTCACTATTCAGCTTCAATAAGGAGACCCCCAAACAAAAAAGGAAAAAGGGTACTACTGGGGCACCTAGAAAAGGAGCTCCACAGAAAAGTGACATGTAGGGGTATACAGGATTGGGGTTTAGGGTTGAGGGGAGATCAACTGGACACGAAAATTGAAGGCAACATGGAACTTTGGCAATTGGGTTGTATAGGGCTGGAATCCCAAACCGTAATTAGGAAGAAAAATGACCCTTGGTACCTTCATGGGGATATGGGAGGGGGTGTTATGTAAGGATATGCAGACATAGAGTATGTTGGGATAAGTGTTTGCAACGGCATACACACCCCCCCTCACCCAAAAAAAAACATAACATGGACCCGTGACTGCTGCCCGAGGGAGCCTCCCACGCTGAAATCTTGACCAAGCTTGAGCCAACTCTACAGAAAGAGATCCAAAAATCAAGGGGTTCCAAATGGGGGGTGGTTCCTCACCATAAGGAATACAACATATTGGGGTTCACTGGTTTAGAATCAAGGGCGCGGAGCTTCGGTTAGGAGAAAAGACTTTGGCAAAGGCATTGCACACTGTCATTCTAACTGAATAATGGATAGTCAGCTGCAGAGAGAAGATGAAACATTACATGGAAACTGGGATTGACAGATGGCTTTTTGCAAAGTTTCCAACAACTAGTGGCCTTTAAGGCTTCGTTATCAACAAAAATATGACGGTTGGAGATATGTTTACGAGGCGGACAGGAGCAGCATTGTTTTTTCTCAAAACAACGGGCTTGTTTGGACTGTAGGGATTCAGGGTTGAGGGTTTAGAATGGATCTAGGATGGAAGGCTCATCTAACTGCAAGGTCGAGAAGGTCCCCTGTGTGAGAAAAGGAACTCCTTTTAACCGAGTTGTGCGGATTATTCGAGATTCTCCCACATGTTGGCGCGGGATTGGTTTAGATACTCCCACACGCGGGCACTGAAGGAAGTTAAGCCACGACGCCAGAAATTGCAACGGGCATTTTCTAGGGACTTTAGGAGGGACCCCTAATAGGGACCCTTCATCCCATTATCATATATAACCCTTATAAAGTCATTATATAACCCCTATATCCCTAGGCCCTAGGTAGTCAGAAATTGCAAACAATGACGCAACGTGAGGCGCTGCACAGTCTCTTCCAGCAATGCGGCACACCAAGACACTGGGTCCAAGGGAATAATGGGGGGAACAACGGGAAAGAAAATGGAAACTACTATAATAGGGCTTACGGATTTAGGGATTTAGGGTTCAGGGTTTAGGGGACTAGGTCTCTCAACAATGGGCTCTTCAATTCTGAGAATACATATTTTTCTGCGCTGTTGCTAAGGAACCTCAAATAAGTTACTATAACCTGTTCTTTATTATGTACTCATATTGGGCTAACTTAATTCAAGCTCCTCAATGGCAACCCAGTTTTCCCCAACATGTGCATGCACACCGCAGCAAGCACCCTCCAAGTTGAAAAGACTCCACCCCTGAGCCAAAGGCCTAACCCCTGTAAATCCCAAAGGGTCCATGTAGCTATATAGTACATACTTGGGCGTTTAAAGTAAGTATATGGGAACCCCTTTGGGCCCTAAGTATATACCATATACCTACATGGACCCTTTGGGAATACAAAACTCCAAGAGGTTTAGCGTTCAGGGTTTAGCTTCAAAATAGCACCTAGTGGACATACAACACTCAAAGGTTGTAGTTGCCTTTCTTAGAGGGCCCAAACAGAAAACCCCATTATGGGGACTCCCACAAAGGCTCATTTTTGGAAACCATGGTCCCTGTAGATCTCAGCCTAACCCTACATCCCTATATCCCCCGCAAGTCCTTCAAAAGGTAGGTATACCCCACAAACCCTAAACCTAAGCCCAAAGCCTAATTTCAACAACAATTCAGTTGAGAGACCTTCTCTTGGCCAAAAAGTTACGGAGGCGGTCCCTAAGAGCCTGGAGGACAAAAAACAGGGTTTAGGGTTTACGGAGAGCAAGAGGGTCAAATTGATATGGTAGTTTCCCAAAATAAGGGGACCCCAATATAGACCCCAATATGTTCTAATCCTTATTCTGGGGACCCCAAACCCTAAACCCTAATTTTAGGAAACCCCCACATAGGGTTTAGGGTTTCGGAGTGCTTTGGGCTGAGGGTGTAGAATCCTAAATCAAATGGAAAACAACAAAAATCAACTTGAAACTTGGTGATGATCATGAAAGGGCTCTACTCTTGGTTTAGGGTTTAGGGATCTCGGTACTTGCTTTAGGCCCTGTAGTAATGGGTTTGAGGGTTGGGAGTGAAGACTTTAGGCTGTAGGGCGTAGGTTCGTTGCTTGAGTTGTGGCCTAAACTGCGTAACCCAGACCCGTGATTAATAAACCCCCTCCCCTTAATAGGGATTATAATAGGGAGCCTCATATTTAGGTCCTTAAAAGGAGGGGGTTTGTTAATAATGGGTCTACATTAAATTATGAGGTTTAGGTAAACTGCTTCAACATGACTTCGCTGGGTCCACAGGGATCGTTGTACCACGACAACTCTTATAAGGGCTCTGGACAGGCGTAGAGGCAGGATTCAGGTACTGCAAGAACCTTGAACCATTCACCCAAAACCCTAACCTTGAACCCTCAACCTTGGGTGCTGCCCCCACCCCTTTACAGTCTATAATAAAGGTCATATTAAGGACTTTGCATAACTACAGTATAATTACTATCCAACCGCTCATGAGTACCAAACCTAAACCCTGAACCCGTTGACGGATGTACATCCCAGGTCGTTTTGCTGTTACAGCACATCCTCTTTTGCAGGTAAAAGTGTTTTCCAAAGGTCCTTGTTAAGAAGGGTAAGAAGGGATCATCTGGAATAAGGCCAATTGGGGCACAACTAACTACCAAATAGATATCCGCTGGGTTTCGCATGCCGTGTAGGATGAGATTTCTAGTAGTACATGCTCTAGTGCGGTGTGAAGGAAGTTCCAACGTATCTCACTCCCTGTGTAGTACTACCGCTGTAGTTCAGTCCTTTGTGAAACACTACTCAGGTGAATGGTTGAGCTGGCTTTTGAACTACAACCACTTTGCTGATGCATGTATCACCTTTTTTTCCCTAAACCGTGTAGGCAGTATTCAGCATACCCCAAACCCATACCCCTTGACCTGGAAGGGCCCCCAAAAGGAGAACATGAGGGGAACTTTGGCGCACCGCTGAACTTCTTGCAGGGGTATGCCTTAGGAGGACCCCCCACCCTGTAATAGTGGTACAATAAGAATATACGAGGACCCTAATATAATCCCTATTATCCTTTATAGTCACTATTACTGGGTGGGGGGTCCACCAAAGGTATGCCGCTAGACTATGCTGAGAGCTTCTTGGATTATATTTTCCGGCTTCGTGCTCAGGAAGCATTGGAAGCTGACGCTATTGTGTTTGGTACCTATGCCCTAATCCCCCGCAGTAAATGATGAATGGCGAAAAAACCCTGAAAAGTGCCCAAACAAATACTGCACTTACTTTGCAGGTTTAGGTAAGCCCGAAGCCCTCTACCGTGGCGACGCCTCACTAAGTCATGTAGAAGGTAGCAGTGGTGCAAAACATCACTTAATCATTGGGTACTGCCCCCTCCCAGTAACAGTCTGTACTAGGGGTCCTTTTAAGGGCTATATATAACCATAATATAGTTACCATTCAACTGTTACTGAGGGGGGGGCAGTACCCAACTTAATCATTAGCTATGTGGCTGGCATACGGGGCATATAGGATTTAGAGCTGAGGCCCTAAATCCCTAAACCCACAACCCTTTAAAACCCTAAACCCTAAACCCCAACACCCTAAAGCCCCCCCAAACCCTAAACCCTACACCCTAAACCCCTAAACCCCAACACCCTAAAACCCTAAAGCCATCAACCCTAAACTATAGGGTAGTTGTTCAAAATGCCTGTCCCCAAATTGCCACAAGGGCTCAGGTGTTTTCTAAGGGACTCTGCCGCAAGAAGAGTTCCTTCCAGTTAGGGGGATCTTAGACAGTAGGGTTTAGGGTTTAGAGAAATCCCCTCCAAACTTGACATGCTTGGCCCAGAGTTTTACACTCCAGCCCCTAAGCCATAGACTCTAAAGCTTAAGCCCCAAACGCTAAAGCCAAACCGCAAAGCCTGGACCCACGTTTCAAAAAGCTATACATCCCTGTGCAACCCCTGGTGCCGCTTTAAAGGGACCTAGGCTCTTTTACCCTAAGCTGGCTTGCTGTACAGGCACTAGAAGTAAGCTACCATGCCATGGGTTTAGGGTAAACCTTGAACCCTAAACCCTAAACCCTAAACCCTAAACCCTGAACCCTGAACCCTAAACCCTAAAGTTCCCTAGCAACAACTCAGTGAGTCCCAAAATGGCCTCGTTTGAATCGTCAGAGCCTTGCTCAACCGTTGCCAACTCTTCGCTTCCAGAACCTCTTCAGCTACGGCTGGGTTGCTGTTAAGGAACTTAAATAAAATTACCATAATGGGTATACATAGTAAATAATAGGGTTTCTCCAATATAGTAACTTAACTTAAGTTCCTTAACAGCAACCCAGTCTTCAGCTACGAAGGTGGGGTTCAAGGCTTAGAGCGCAGGGTTTATGGGGATTGAAAGTTCATATCGTCCAGAGTCTTAGCGTTTTTTGGAGACCAGGCTTTAGGGTTTGGAGTTCTTAGTCTATTGGGTCTAGGGTTCAAAGTTTAAGGTGTTGGGCTGAAGTAGGGCTCAGAGCTCATGCAGAGTTTGGGGTTTTAGCTTTGGGGTTTAGACTTTAAAGCTTTCGTTCTACAACGCGTTTAATGAGATTTTGAGGTTCAAGGTAGGGATTGGGTATGGGGTTTGAGTTTCGGTTTAGGATTTCGTGTTGAGTGGTTAAAAAATCTCGGTCTAAAGAGGGCTCGCTCGAATTATTGTTCCCGGAACAGAGAAGACCATAAAGGAACTCAAAGATGTCCGGCCGAGGAGGCATCAAGTTCTGCCCTTACATCAAGTTTACAGACAGCGTATGTAAAGCTTACAAGGGGAGCTGCTTAACCCCACAACCTCGAACCCACTCTTGTGGCCTTCTTATCACGCAAATGGTTTGTTTCCAGACTAACATCTGAAGGTTTTGAAGCTTATGAGCGCGCCTGAGTGAAATTCTTTGTGAAACCCTAAACCCTAAACCCTAAACCCTAAGATGACTAAACCCAGCTCCAGGTCCCTGAATAATGTACCGTATAGTTACATACCCTAAGGGTCCAAAGACCCTAATAATAGTTTTAGGGCCCAAATACTATAATATGAATGGTATTTGGGCCCTAAAGCCCTATTATTTGGGTCCTTGGACCCTTAGGGATAGCCCAAAAGTCTACCATTATTTAGGTAACTGGGAGCCCTAGGGTAAATGACCAACACGCAACAAGAACGGAAGTGCACAAAACCAAGTTTGTGTAGAGCTGAAAGATATAGGTTTCCGAGCTTTGGGCTCCAGGAGGTTTGTGGTGGGCGGGGAAATCGTCAGCGGGTCCGCCATGAGGACTTGCAAGCCATCCAAACAGGCAAAAAACACTCAATGCACTTGGATCGCAGCCTTACTTGTCATGCGCAAATCCTCGAACATGTCCTTGTATTCTACGGTATTCTACATTCTACCATGTCCCAAATAAAAGGGCCTTCACGATTTCAGGAGTAAGGCACTAGAAGCAAATCTGGGCCTGGTCGGATATTGCCCAAAAGGGATGTCCTGGTATACTCCAAGCTACTATAATGAATCCCAGAGACCACCGATTTCTGGAAACCGCTTATCAGAGAAGAAAATGTTGCTCCGCCTTTTCCAGCTGCTGCTGTTGCACGTCTAGCAGGAGAATGCCCCAAGTAGAGCATTCCACCCTAAACCATAGTCTCTAAACAACATTTGGCGGCCGCAGCTTGGCAGAAACCCGGCGGCTTCTATGTAGTGCGATCACATGCCCCTAAAAAGTCCACAAAAAACTTACTGGTTCTTACTAGGGAAAAAGGGAATATTATCCTTATATAATCCTTAAATAACACATTCCCTTATTCCCTACAAAGAACCAATGAGTCTTGGGCTTAAGGTTTAGGATTCGATGAGAGGTTCTCTTCCAACGCCGTACATTTGCATTCCTTTATCCCCTTGTCGCCATGTGCAGAACCTCCGCAACTCTAATCTACGAGCTCCATGCCCAACTGCACTTGTTACTCCGAAACCATAAACCCCAAATTCTACACCCTAACCCTAAACCCTAAACTCTATAATATGCTTATATACCAATCCCTAAACCTCAAGCCTAAACCGTATCTTACACGTTACCCTATGAGGCCCTTCGTGAGCCGCCTTCTGCAGGAAGATTCGCAACTACTGCTGCTGCTTCTGCTGCTTCAGTCAGGCCTCGAGGCCGTCACCGTTCACGGTTTAGGTTGGGTACTGCCCCCACCCCGTAACAGTCTATATTAGGGGTCCTATTAAGGGCTATATATAACCATATTTTAATTATTCTCCAGCTGTTACTGGGTGGGGGCAGTACCCAAGGTTTAGGGTTGAAAGGTGGATACGAAAAACCTGCACGGTCCTAAGTGAAAGGAATTGTGGGGCGCCAGTATATTAAGCTGCTGCAGAATTTTTTAGCATCAACACTATATAACCTCAGCTTCGATTTCATGTTCCATGTTTGTTCCACTTGGTTCTCCGGTTTTGGGGAAATGTACTGTAAACTCTTAACTCCCTAAACCCCCCAAACCCCCCTCAACCCTAAACTCGAAACCGTAAACACTCATACATAACAATTTGGGTTGTAGGCGTTGGCTTTAGAGCAGCCGGCTTCGGCTCAGGGGTTCGTGTTACCTGGGCCTCCCAGCCCACAACAAAAAGTCCCTTCAAAGGGCTGATGTCGAGTTTATTTAGGGGCATAGAAATCTCACGCACCCATAGTAAGACTGGCCCTGAATCCCAGGAAGGAAAGGCTATATAACTTATTACTATGGGTGTGTGGGAGTTCACCAGCAAGGACAGTTCCTGGCCAGCAGACTGCAATGAATGGTTTTAAAGACACAGCCGCCTGCTTGATATGCCTGAACTCTGCCGACAGATCCTCACCAATGCTCAATGCGTACACTGGTCAGAAAACCATGTAACGCGCTAACCGGCAGAGACGACACCTGGCTGCTAGACTGCACAGCAGGCACAGCACCTGAGTTCTGCCGGGCTAGCGTTCGGTCAGGCACCACAACCCAAAGGGTCCATGTAGCTATATGGTATATACTTTGCCCTTAAAGTAGGTATATGGGAACCCCTTTGGGCCCTAAGTATATACCATATAGCTACATGGATCCTTTGGGCAATTTGTTTTGGCGGCCTGGGACCCAACGTCGCCGCGTGGAACGCAGCGCCTGGCAACTTCCGGCTATGGGTGGGATGCAACGGAAGTCTAAGACGACTCCAGAGTTGTGTATGCCTGTAACACCTGTGTACACCCTACATAAGCCCCTTGAAAGGGACCCTCGACTAAGTTATGGTATCCCTAAACCCTACATAAACCCTAAGCCCTATTGGGAGGTGCAGGTAGGAATTGGGTTGTCGGATGGTCTTGGGATCACGGCTTAGTGCTTCAGAGGCTCGGGGTGTAGGAGAGGGAGTTGAAGGCCTAGGCTCCCTCGAAAAAGTATATCGGGGTTATATTGGGGTTACATAGGGATAATGGAAAAGAAAATGGAAACTACTATAATGGGTTTTTGTAGGGATTATATGGGGTATGTATTGGGGTTATATTGGGGTTACATAGGGATAATGGAGAATAAAATGGAAAGTACTGTTTAGGGATTTAGGGTTTAGGGGTTTAGGGTTTAGGGTTTTCGAGACATAACCATGAAAACAAATTGCTGAGAAGCACTTAGCGCTCTGTTTTAGGGTTTGGGGTCTTAACATGCCTCACACTACTCCATCTTTTCTGTTCCTACGAGGGTTTCTTGGGAGCTCAATACCCCTGGGATAGGGATGACTTCTTCAGCCATCAGTAGGGATCCCAGTGGAGTTTGAGGACTGCTGCTTCGTTTAAGTGTGTTGGGCCCTCCGGGTTCCCGCTGATGCAATGCGTCTCATGGCTTCACATGCATGTCGGGATCTGCCCGTGCAAGTGCCCACGGACAACCGACCCTAATCCCAGCCCTGTAACTCCAAGCCTTTAACCCAAACCCGTGAACCCAAAACCCTAAACTTTAAACCCAAGACCGTGAAGCATTATACATTTTACCCCGAAGGAACGTGCATTAAAGATGCAACCCCCGCACACTGTCCCTAAACCCTTAAACTTCCAATAGAACTCCCTGTTTCCTCATCTTAAAAAAAGCCTTGAGTCCTCCGTGACCTGAGTGAGACACGTTCCTCTGCGTCCATGTTATCGTCCTGGAGCTCAGAATGGCTGAAACCTGTCCCTGAAGCTCTAGGGGTTTAAGGTTTAGGTTTTGGGTTTTAGGGTCTAGGGTTTTGGGTATGTAGTACGACCTACATACGGTCCTACAGATCACGGAAAATATACCTACCTTAAGCTAAAGGTGCTTGAAGCCTGTCCCTGAAGCTCCAGGTCTATTTGGGCTTAGGGTTTAGGCTGTAGGGTTTGGGGTATACACAATACCTACATTGGGTCCTACAGATCATAAGTAGTACCTACTTCGGGCATATGGGGGTTGTTCTAAATGTCCTTGTAAAGCAGGGGCCATTGGGAATGCACTTCCTTCAAAGGGGATCCTAACCAAACAGGGAACCTACATTATGGCCACTTCCCTAAACCCCGAGCCCTCAACCCTAAGCCCTAAACTTCTTTGGACACAGGTCTTTGAAAAAGTACCTAAAGTTTTTCGGGCTAAGCGTGTACCATGTAGAAGAAGGTCCTTAGGGAGACCATGGATATGAGGGTATGGGTGGTTGTCAACATTATGGTCCATTTTCGAATCCCGATTATAATACGGCACCTAATATTTAGGGTACCCAAAAATGGGACCATAATTTTGACAACCAGCCGTATAGGGTTTAAGGGCTTAGGGTCTCAAGGTTTTGGATTTAGGGCTGTTGTCCTCGAATTGGCCTTTAGGTAGGTTCCTGTTTTGGTTCAAAATCCCCTTTAAGGAGGTGACTTCCCCAAGGTCCCTTTTTGTTAACAAGAACCTGCAGAATTATGGAAGCACCGAAGTTACAATCTGGAAGAACAGATTGGGTTTAGTGTTTAGGGTTTTTCAGCTTCTTTAAAATCTTCATACCATTTCAAAATATCCAACCATGGAGACCTGGACTTAGCGAACTAGCGAAAGGTCGTTGTTATCATGTGGTTGGCTATAGTACAAGGAGGTTAGCCAAGGCTAACGAGACTTTTGCCAGGCAGTCCCAAGGGTTTTTCATGCCGCTCATCGCCCCCTCAACCCTAAGCCGCGGTTTGTTTTACAATCTCCTCCAATTGACAACCAGATACATACACTCACCTACACGCCTAACGACCCCAAATACACCCACCAAAACCGTTTTGAAGACCCTACCACATATATCAGCATGTTCATGCATAGCGTGCTAAGCCCGAATTAAACCCTAAACCTCTATATCTAATGGGCCCCAAAGCATTTCAAGTCTTCTCCCGGAGGCATTTAAACAGGAGCCTCAAACATCCGTGGTAAGCTCAAGCCTTGTTCGTGGGTTGGGTCCAGGGTAATTCGAACCCAACTAAAAGGGATTATGTAGGGCCTAAACACTAAACCCTAAACCTTATATAGATCTATATATATATATATAGAAATATATGCATATATGTATGGGGTTTGGGGTTTCTGCCCTGTCATAATCTGACGCAGCCTCCTCGCCCAGCCATTGCTCAACTTCGCCAGCGTGGTCGAGAGATTCCGGGGGCTGTGTTGCAACTTCCTGAACACGCGGCCCTAAACCCTAAACCCTCAACCCTACATCTAGGAGTTCAAAGTTGAGAGCTCGAAGTTTTTGACGTGTAGGAGCTGGGGTTTACCCTAAACCCTAAACCCTTGAGGGGGTTCAGCACTCACTGGAGGCTATGGAAGGGAAGGTTTGGGGCGCGCGGCTTTTCACGAGGTCAAGCGGTTAAGGTTTAGGGTTTTAGGGCTTAGGGTTTAAAGCTATCACCGCTTCAGACAGTCAACAAATAGTACTTTCCACTTTCTTCTCCATTTTCTTGTCCATAATCGCTCATTGCCGGGGACCTTGCGATCCTAAGCCCTAAACCCTAAGCCCTAGACCCTAAACCCCTAAACCCTAAACCCGACATCTAGGAATTCAAGGTTGAGAGCTCGAAGTTTTTGATGCGTAGGAGTTGGGGTTTAGGGCCGTTGAGGGGGTTCAGCACTCTCTGTAGGCTATGGAAGGGAAGGTTTGGGGCGCGCGGCTTTTCAAAAGGTCAAGCCGCCAATTCTGTTAGTCTATCACCAGTTCAGACAACCAACATATAGTACTTTCCACTTTCTTCTCCATTTTCTTGTCCATAATCGCTTATTGCTGGGGACCTTGCGATCCTAAGCCCTAGACCCTAAACCCCTAAACCCCTAAACCCCTAAACCCTAAACAGGCCCAGGTCTGGTCGGCGCAAGGCTTACATCACAGATCCAAAACGGCTGCTTCTAGGACTTGGAGGGAAGATGTTGTTGAGGGTTTAGGGTTTAGGATAGGGGAAAACAATTAGGGGTACCTTTAAGGGGTATATAGGGTTTAGGGTTCAGGGTATGGGAGGTCTTCCAAGATTTGGGGTACCGTTTTGAGGGGGTCCCCATAACAAGGATGATAATATTTTGGG
>CAJNIZ010041824.1:32830-43688 GCA_905231905.1 Symbiodinium pilosum
AAAAAAAAAAAAAAAAAACAACGACCCATGGCCTGAGTGTCGTCATCCAGAGTCGGGGAGTCAATATCCTTCGCGCCCTTCTGTGGCTCCTGGAGGGTTGGACGTTTAATGCCCAAACCCTAAACCCTCAAGCCCATATTAACTTACCATTACTTTGGGAACCCAAATTTCTTTAATTTCACAATGGTTACCCAAAAAAACTAAGTAAGGGTAATAAACCCGACACCTTAAACCCTAAACTCTAAACCCCAAAACCCTAAACATTGGTTTCCATTTTTCTTTTCCATTGTCCTAATGTGACCCCAATATTGTTCTAGAACCTTAAACTCTAAACCCTAAACTCTAAACCTCCTAAAATCCCCAAACCCCTAAACCCTAAACCCATCCTTATCCTTAGCATCCTTTGTGTCCTTCTGCTGGACTTATACAGGCTTATGTAAGGATCTATAATATATAATACATTGGGTAATATTAAGGGGTATATAGGGATTACATAGGGTCATATAAGGTCATATAGGGCTATGTAGGGTTCTATAAGGTTTAGGGTTTTAGGTGCCAATTGAATTAGTATTAGGGGTATATTGGGGTTTTATGGAGATAATCGAACAGAAAATGGAGGCCGCAGGGATTATAGGGATTACGTAGGGATTATAGGGGATATAGCGGGATAATGGAAAAGAACATAGAAGCTACTTTTTGGTGTTAGGAACTATAGTCTACACTCCTGGTATCCCCCTTATACCCCCTATAATACTCCCCTATAGAATCCCCTATGTAACCCCCTTTAAGGAATTTAGACCATAGCTCGTTCAGGGTTTAGGGTTTAGGGGCAAGGCATGAGGTTGGGTTAGCTTATTGTTTAAGCCTTCGGACTCGTGATGCCGGCTTTGGATTTAGGCTTGCGGGTTCGAGGGTTTATGGGCTTATCCTAAGAGTTTAGGGATTTAGAGTTTACCTAAACCCCAAAAGTATGTAAAATAATGGCCTTTATGGCTGTTACGATGGGCTTAGGGCTATTATTGTACATACTTTTGGGGTTTAGGTAGGGTTTAGGGTATATCCTGAGGGCTTAGGTAGCCTTAGCGTTTCGAGCTGCGGGGCTCGAATTGTTTTACGGTGTTGGGATGTTTGGCCTTGGGATTTCTATAGGGCTTAAGGTTTCATGTAGTGCTAAGGCGTGCCCCTTACAGAGCTGGTCAAGAAGCAAGTCTCACGTGAGTCTGGGAACCAAGTGCATGAAGGATGGATAAGCAAGAGGAAAATAAAACAGAAACTGAGGGGTGTCAGGGATAAAGAGGGATTTGGGTGTAAAGTCAACTCACTGGTTGCTTGCAAAGAATGAAGGAATGACAAGTGGACACTACTCCATAACTCTGTCGGTTCATTCCAGCGCTTACTACCAACCACCAGGAGGTAATTAGGGTTACTGGGTTTAGGCGTTTAGGGCTCCCTAAGGGTGGGTCTTCAGGGTATATAGAGGGTAGATGGAGGGACTAGGTGAGCTATAGTTTCGGTACTGCCCCGCCCCCAGTAACAGTCTATATTAGGGGGTCCTATTAAGGGCTATATATATACATATTATAAATATTATCCAACTGTTACTGAGGGGGGCAGTACCCAAGCTATAGTCTAAACTCCTGGTATCTCCCTTAATGACCCCTAGAAGACTCCCCAATAGAATCCCCTACATAACGCCCTTCAAGGAGTTTAGACCCTAAACCCCAAATCCCTAAATCCCTCAGCCCCAAAATCCCTAAACCCTAAATCCCTAAACCCCAAATCCCTAAACCCTATATAATCCCTTGTAGAACCCCCTTTTAAGGAGTTTAGACTATAAATCAGGTGAATCCTAGCAAGAGGCAAGCACAGGACGGCTCTTGCCGGCTCCTGGGCTTGTGCTGACTTAGACTAAACAGAGGTCTCACTTAGGAGGACCCCCCACCCTCTAATAGTGGTACAATAGGACTATAAGAGGACCCTAATATAATCCTGACTATTCCTTATATTCACTATTACTGGGTGGAGGGTCCACCTGAGGTCTCACCCAAAAGGGTCCGAAATCTAAGGGTTTAGGGTTTAGGGTCCCCGCATCCTAATGCCCTGACAGCCTAAGACACAAAACAAGCAACTGCGTCGATCTTAAACCTAAACGCTAAAGCCTGAACCCTGAAGAACATGCCCCTGGCACCTCCTGGGGCAGTTCAATGACCTCTTCCTGCTCTTCAAGATTGCTTTGAGCAGCCTCTGGCAGAGGCACCTGCCGATTCTTTAAAGCTAAATGCCGCTTGAAATTCTCCGCATCAAGTTGGGTCGTACCATCATATGATTGCCCACCCCGGGATCTAGAAATTTAGCCATCTCTCGCAATGGGGCTGGGGGCGTTCAGAACCCGGTAGCTCAAAAGGCCAATACAGAAAGAGACGCGCAAGCGACCATACTTCGAACAATACCCCATTGAGTTACGAATTTCCCCTAGACACTCATGGGAGGTCCTGTTATGACTAACAACCTTTCTGGCAGAAGATATCTAGCATTCCCGTCACAGCTTTCGGTCCCTTGTACGGTATGCTTTACATACTATACTGGGTTGGCCCCTAGAACCTAAAACCCTTTGAACAATATTAGTATATAGGGTCCCTTATTAAAGCCATTAGGGAAAATATTAAACATCCCAGGGGCCTACCCAGTATACATACAATGGAACCCCAACACGGATCACTTTCACCCCTAGGTCGGGAACATCCAGTAGCCAAATGCAGCTGTGGAGCTCTGGGGTCAAGAGCCCAAAGGTTTAGGGTTTAGGGTAGCATGGCTACCCAGCATAAGATGGCATTCCTAAATTAAACAGAGGTCCCATCCAAAAGGGTCCGCGCCCAACGGTCCCCGAATCCTGAAGCACTGAAATCCTAAGACACACAAAAAAAAGCAAACGTGTCGATCTTGCACCTAAACGCTAAACCCTGAACCCTGGAAGAACATCCCCATGACACCTCCTGGGGCAGTTCGAACACCTCTTCCTGCTCTTCTAAGGTAGCCTCTGGCAGAGGCACCTGGCATGTATTTGAGGCTCCAAACGCTGCTAGAAATCATCTAAACCAAATTGGGTCGTAGTGTCTGTGTGCAGTTTAGAATGCTGGTTATTTGAGTAACCAAGTAGCCTGCCTGTGACTACGATGAGCACTGCCCATGAACAACCTCCAGCCGTATGATTGCCCATCCCGAATTTGGAAATTTAGCAATCTCTCGCGGGGGGGGGGGTGGTTCAGGACCTGAGCGCTCAAAGGCCAAAGCAGAAACAGACGCACAAGCGACGAAACTTCTAGCAATACTCCATTGAGGTCCTATGACGACTAACGTGCTTTGTGCTGGAGATATATATATATGATTTCATTCACAACTGTTGGTCCCTTTTCGGTACCATATATATATATCCATATATATATATATGATGGAAATCAGGAAATCAAAACACACAATCACAGCTCCAGGGTAAAGAGACCAAGGGTCCAGCATGGCTACCCAGCATAACATGGCATACCAACATCAAACAGAGGTCCCATCCAAAAGGGTCCGAAATCCAAGGTTCCCGAATCCTAAAGGACTGAAATCCTAAGACACAAAACAAGCAAACGTGTCGATCTTGCACCTAAACGCTACACCCTGAACCCTGGAAGAACATCCCCATGGCACCTCCTGGGGCAGTTCAAAGACCTCTTCCTGCTCTTTTAAACTGCTCTGCGTAGCCTCTGCCACCTGGCTTTTCTTTGAAGGTCCAGATACTGCTAAAAAATACTGAATCAAGTTGGGTCGGAATATCTGCGTGCAGTTTAGAATGCTGGAGACATGAGTAACCAAGTAGCCTGACTGTGACTACGATGAGCACTACCCATGAACAACCTCCAAAATTCCCGTATGATTGCCCACTCCGGAATCTGTAAACTTAGCCATCTCTCGTAAAGGGGGTGGGGCGTTCAGAACCTGATAGCACAAGGGCAAGGGCAGAAAAAGACGCACAAGCGACGATACCATGCAAGCCCAAAATGGGTCTTATGAAGACTAACGTCCTTTCGCAGAAGATGTCGAGGATTCCAGTCGCAACTTTTGGGCCGATTTTGGGTACTCTATACATAGTATACACACAATGGAAACATGGCATACCCAGATTAAACAGAGGTCCCACCCAAAAGGGTCCGAACCCAAAGGTCACGAATCCTAAGGGACTGAAATCCTAAGACGCAAAATAAGCAAACGTGTCGATCTTGCACCTAAACGCTACGCCCTGAACCCTAGAAAAACATCCCCATGACACCTCCTGGGGCAGTTCAAAGACCTCTTCCTGCTCTTCTAAACTGCTCTGCGTAGCCGCTGGCAGAGGCACCTGGCGACTTTTCTAGGCTCCAAATGGTGCAAACAAATTCTCCTTATCAAGTTGGGTCGTAGTATCTGTGTGCAGCTTAGAATGCTGCATACTTGAGTGACCAAGCGTGCATGTGGCTACGATTAGCAGTATACCATGAACAACCTCCCAAATTGCCATATGATTGCCCACGCCATCTCTCGCAAAAGGGAGGGGGCGGGGCGCTCAAAACCCGATAGCTCAAAGACAAATGCAGAAAGAGATGCGTAGCCGATGATGCTTCGAACAATACCCCATTGAGGTACTAATTTCCCCTAAACAAACATGGGCCCTATGAAGACTAACATCCTCTCTAGAAGCAGATATCTAGGATTCCAGTCGCAACTGTTGGTCCCTTTTTGGGTACCCTATACATACTATACATTCTAGACATACCATGCATACCATGAAAACCTACAGAACAAATAATCACTTTGACCACCACTCTTCCCCTATGCAGGGAACATCTATTAGCCCAGTTGAGCTGGGGAGCTCCAGGGGAAAGAGCCCACTAGATCAAGGGTTTAGGGTTGAGGGGTTTAGGGTTTAAACAGAGGTCCCAGCCCAAAGGACTCCGAATCCTAAAGCACTGACAACCTAAACCCACAAACAAGCGAACGTGTCGATCTTCAACCTAAACGCTACACCCTGAACCCTGGAAGAACATCCCCATGGCACCTCCTGGGGCAGTTCAAAGACCTCTTCCTGCTCTTCTAAACTGCTCTGAGTAGCCTCTGCCACCTGGCGTTTCTTTGAAGGGCCAGATACTGCTAGAAATTATCTGAATCAAGTTGGGTCGTAATATCTGTATTCAGCTTAGAATGCTGGATATTTGAGTAACCAATAGCCTGCCTGTGGCTACGATCAGCAGTATACCATGAGCAAGCTCCCAAATTGCCATATGATTGCCCACGCCATCTCTCGCAAAAGGGAGGGGCGGGGCGCTCAAAACCCGATAGCTCAAAGACCAATGCAGAAAGAGATGCGTAGCCGATGATGCAGGTACGAATTTCCCCTAAACAAACATGGGAAGCCCAAAATGGGCCCTATGAAGACTAACATCCTCTCTAGAAGAAGATATCTAGGATTCCAGTCGCAACTGTTGGTCCCTTTTTGGGTACCCTATACATATTATATATACTATACATTCTAGACATACCATGCATACCATGGAAACCTACAGAACAAATAATCACTTTGACCACCACTCTTCCCCTATGCAGGGAACATCTATTAGCCCAGTTGAGCTGGGGAGCTCCAGGGGAAAGAGCCCACTAGATGAAGGGTTTAGGGTTGAGGGGTTTAGGGTTTAAACGGAGGTCCCAACCAAAAGTGTCCCCGCCCAAAGGACTCCGAATCCTAAAGCACTGACAACCTAAACCCACAAACAAGCAAACGTGTCGATCTTCAACCTAAAAGCTGAACGCTGATCCCTGAAGAACATCCCCATGGCACCTCCTGGGGCAGTTCCAAGACCTCTTTCTGCTCTTCCAAACTGCTCTGCGTAGCCTCTGCCACCTGGCGTTTCTTTGAAGGGCCAGATACTGCTAGAAATTATCTGAATCAAGTTGGGTTGTAATATCTGCGTGCAGTTTATTTAGAATGCTGGAGACTTGAATAACCAAGTAGCCTGCCTGTGACTACGATGAGCACTACCCATGAACAACCTCCCAAATTCCCGTGTGGTCGTCCCTCCTGGAATAGGTAAATTCAACCATCTCTCGCAAAGGGGGGTGGGGGAGGGCGTTCAGAACTCGATAGCTTAAAGGCCAAGGCAGAAAGAGACGCACAAGCGACGAAACTTCTGACAATACCCCATTCAGGTACTAACTTCCCTTAGACATACTTGCAAGCCCAAAACAGGCCCTAGGTAGACTAACGTCCTTTCTAGCAGAAGATATCCAGGTCATAACTTTCGGCCCCCTTTTGGGTACTCTATACATACTGTACACACAATGGAAACCCAAAAACCGACGATCACTTTGACCACAACCATGCAGGGAACATCTATTGGCCCAGTTCGAGCTGGGGAGCCCCAGGGTCAAGAGCCCAGAGGTCCGACAAGACTACCCAGCAGAACATGGCATACCTACAGCAAACAGAGGTCCCAACCAAAAAGGTCCGAAATCCAAGGTTCCCCAGTCCTGAAGCACTGAAATCCTAAACCCACAAAACAAGCAAACGTGATGATCTTCAACCTAAACGCTAAACCCTGAGCCCTGGAAAAACATCCCCATGGCACCTCCTGGGGCAGTTCAAAGACCTCTTCCTGCTCTTCTAAAGTAGCCTCTGGCAGAGGCACCTGGCATGTATTTGAGGCTCCGAATGCTGCTAGAAATCATCTAAATCAAGTTGGGTCGTATGAGTGCTGGTAATTTGAGTAACCACGTAGCCTGCCTGTGACCACGATGAGCACTACCCACGAACAACCTCTCAAATTCCGAAATGATCGCCTCTCCTTGAATTTGGAAATTCAGCCATCTCTTGTACAGGGGGGGCGGTGCCTTCAGAACCTGCTAGCACAAGATCAAGGGCAGAAAGAGACGCACAAGCGACGATACCATGCTAGCCCAAAATGGGCCGTATGAAGACTAACATCCTTTCTAGCAGAAGATGTCGAGGATTCCAGTCGCAACTTTTGGAGCCCTTTTTGGGTACTCTATACATAGTATACACACAATGGAAACATGGCATCCCCAGATTAAACAGAGGTCCCACCCGAAAGGGTCCGAACCCAAAGGTACCCGAATCCTAACACACAAAAGAAGCAAACGTGATGATCTTAACCCTAAACGCTAAACCCTCAAGAAGATTTCCCTGGCACCTCCTGGGTCAGTTCAAAGACCTCTTCCTGCTCTTCTAAACTGCTCTGCGAAGCTTCTGGCAGAGGCACCTGGCGATTCTTTTGTATATGTTCGATACTCGGGCAACCAAGTAACTTGCCTGTGGCTACGATGAGTACTACCCACGAACAACCTCTCAAATTCCGAAATGATCGCCTCTCCTTGAATTTGGAAATTCAGCCATCTCTTGTACAGGGGGGGCGGTGCCTTCAGAACCTGCTAGCACAAGATCAAGGGCAGAAAGAGACGCACAAGCGACGATACCATGCTAGCCCAAAATGGGCCGTATGAAGACTAACATCCTTTCTAGCAGAAGATGTCGAGGATTCCAGTCGCAACTTTTGGGGCCCTTTTTGGGTACTCTATACATAGTATACACACAATGGAAACATGGCATCCCCAGATTAAACAGAGGTCCCACCCGAAAGGGTCCGAACCCAAAGGTCCCCGAATCCTAACACACAAAACAAGCAAACGTGATGATCTTAACCCTAAACGCTAAACCCTCAAGAAGATTTCCCTGGCACCTCCTGGGTCAGTTCAAAGACCTCTTCCTGCTCTTCTAAACTGCTCTGCGAAGCTTCTGGCAGAGGCACCTGGCGATTCTTTTGTATATGTCTGCAGTTCAGAATGCTTGATACTTGGGCAACCAAGTAACTTGCCTGTGGCTACGATGAGCACTACCCATGAACAACTTCCAAATTCCCATATGATTGCCCACCCTGGAATTGGTAAATTCAGCCATCTCTCGTAAAGGGGGGGCGGGGCGTTCAGAACCTCACAGCTCAAGGGAAAGGGCAGAAAGAGACGCACAAGCGACGATACTTCTGACAATACCTCATTGAGGTACTAATTTCCCTTAGACATACCTGCAAGCCCAAAATGGGTCCGATGAAGCTAAAGTCCTTTCTAGCAGAAGATGTCTAGGAGTCCAGTCGCAACCTTTGGTCCTCTGTAGGGTACTCTTTACATACTATACATGCAATGGAAACCCGAAACAGACAATCGCTTTGACCACCACCCTCCTCCCATGTGAGCTATAGTCTAAACTCCTAGTATCCCCCTTAATAACCCATATAGTTGTGCCCCATATAATCCCCTATATAACCCCCTTTAAGGAGTTTAGACCCTAAACCCTAAACCCCTAAATCCCTAAATCCCTAAACCCTATGTAATCCCCTATATAAGCCCTTTTAAGGAGTTTAGACTACAGCTCATGTAGGGAACATCTGTTAGCCCACTCGAGCTGGGGTGCTAATTGGTGGAGAGCCCAAAGGTCCGACCCTAAACCTCCCAAGTACCCTAAAATAGGGTCTATGTAGCTTCTATTTGGGGATACTCAGGGTCTATAGAGGGTATAGCATGGCGACGCAGCATGACATGGCGTACCTAGATTAGACACAGGTCCCGTCCCAAAGGGTCCAAAACCCAAGGTTCCCAATGCGAAAGCACTGACAGCCCAAGACACGAAACAAACAAACAAACAAACATGTCGATCTGAAACCTAAAAGGCTCAACCCTGAACCCTGAAGAACATCCCCCTGGCACCTCCTGGGGCAGTTCAAACACCTCTTCCTGCTCTTCAAGACTGCTTTGAGTAGCCTCTGGCAAAGGCCCCTGGTGATTCTTTAAGGCGCTTGATGGTGCTAGAAATTATCGAAATCAAGTGGGTCGCAGTAGCTGTGTGCGGTTCAGAATGCTGGATACTTGAGCAACCAAGTAACCTGCCTGTGGCTACGATGAGCACTATCACGACCTACCTACCCGTTTACTTACTTACTTACGTACTTACTTACTTACTTACTTATTTACTTACTTACTTTACTTACTCACTGACTTACTTACTTGCTTACTTACGCGGGCTTGAGGGAGTGGGCTTACTAACTAACTAGCTTACTTACTTACCTACTACTTTACTCACTTACTTACTTGCTTGCTTACTTACTTCCTGGTGCTTCAGGGAGCATGGGGAGTGCATTCTGATAATCATCCCTAAATAATTCTGACGTCTACCCCTAGATCGTTCCCAAGTTCACTCCCCCACTCTGCGCTTACCACCACCTGTAAGGCTAGGGGGATTTAGGAAGGAGTTTAGTAATGGGGATGTAAGTGGGTTTACTATATGGGTTATAGGGGTCATTAACCTACTGACTAAGTCCTCCCCCCCTCCAAGCAGTATCACTACCGTCGAATTCTGGAAGAAGGCGTAACCCTAAACCCTAAACCCCGGCCTGCGGCGGCCTACCCTCCCCCGTTGAAAGGACTGCAGCCTACGTAGGCTCCATGTGAGCTACAGTCTAAAATTAGGGTTTAGGGTTTAGGGTCCCTTAACGACGCCTATAGTAGTCCCCTATATAACCCCCCTATATCACCCCTCTTTCAGGAGTTTAGATTATGGTTCCATGTGAGCTACAATCAATATTTCCCACATAAATCCTGGACATGGACTCCTATTTTATATTAAACTACCAGAGGGACCTTTATGTCCACCCTTACTGGCCCTAAACCCTAAGCCCTCAATCCTAAACCCTAAACCCAGAATGTCTTCACTCTCTGTATGGGGCTCTCCGGCAAGAAAAGCATCCTTCAATTCCTCAGGCAGCGGTTCTGCATTTGGGCTTTCCGAAAGAGGGTTTAGGATTTAGGGTTAAACCTTAAACCCTTAACCCTTTAGGGTTCGAGAAGCCCCTAGCAATCGCTACCAAAGCTGAATCAATCTTGACCCCAAATCAGGGTTTAGGGGTTAGGGGCCCTGAGCTCTAGACTCTGCAGCTTAAACCCTAACCGCTACACCCAAACCACACATCCCGAACTCTTATTTCTAAAGCCTATACATCCATCTGTATCCCAATATAATCCCTAGTTTGGACCGCTTTGAAGGGGCCTAGGCTCTCCTGCCCTAAGCTGGGATGTTGTGAAGGCACTAAGAGTACATTGCCACATCGCCGATATCCAACAAGAATGGTCCCTTTAAAATACTGACTGAAATTAAGCTACCCCAAACCCTAAACCCTAAAGCCTAAACCCTAAAACCCTAAACCCTATATCCCTAAACCCCTAAACCCTAAACCCCTGAACCCTTTAAGTTCCTCCTGCAACAAGTTCGAAATCGGCCTCGTTCACATCGTCAGAGGCCTGCTCTACTGCAGCCGACTCTTCGCTTTCAGAACCTCTCCGTCTAGGAAGGTAGGTTTAGGGTGTAGGGTTTAGGGTTTAGATTTAGTTTTTAGGAAGGGTTCAGGGATTTAGGGTCTAGGGGTTTTAGGGTTTAGACCTTTGGGTTTATCGTCTTGAGTTTCAGTGTTGTTGGAGTTGAGGCTTTAGGGTTTGTTTCTGGTCTATCGGGTTTAGGGTTTAGAGTTTGAGGTGTTGGGCTTCTGAGCGCTTAGAGCTTTTGCAGGTTTTAGGGATGTAGCTTCGGGGTCTAGACTTTAGAGCTTGACTTCAACAACGTTCTACCTAAGATTCTGCGGTTCAAGGTTTAGAGAGGGGGTTTGGGGGGTTGAGTTTCAGTCTAAGATTTTGTGTTTAGGGGTTAGAGATCGGTGTCTAAAGGGAGCTTACGCACATGACAGTTCCAGAATGGCGGAAATCTTCAGTGGATGCGGGCTCAGTGACT
>CAJNIZ010041835.1:11371-29293 GCA_905231905.1 Symbiodinium pilosum
CCCCCGAAGCAAACCCCGAAGCATACGCCAAGGTTCCCTAACCCTAAAAGGCGGTTTAGGGTTTAGGGTTTGGGGTTTAGGGCTTACGCTTTTAGGGTTTAGGGTTTCAGTGTTTGAGAACATGTCTCCCCAAGAGAGCTGTTGAGGGTCTTTGTCTCGAATTCATCATTTGCCACCCCGGAGCTTTGCAGCTGCGCAGCACGTGAGGTCTCAGAAGGGTAAAGGGGTTAGGGGTTTAGGGGTTTAGGGGTTTTCGTTTAGGGTTTAGGGGCGTAGGGTTTCGGGGTTTAGGGTTTAGGGTTTCGGGGTTTAGGGTTTCGCGGTTTAGGGGTTTTGGGGTTACCTGCAAAGCCTTCGCCCCCCCCCAAGCCAATCAAAACATATAAACCTCGCCCTGATCTCTGGATGTGTGGCCTCTGGATGCTGGTGGCTGCGAAAGAGGACCCTTTGGGTTTGGGGGAAAAGAGCTTCAGCCCTAGGCCTGGGGATTTTTTCACCATCGAAGTGCGAGGTTGAGGCAATAACGCTGTATCGTCCTTGCATGGACTTTGCGTATGGAGACATTGCGTGATTGGCCCGCCACCTTTCCTACATAGTCCTCGTCTACTTGACAGCTGAATGCTAAAATGTTGAGGGATTCCTCGCCCCTTTCCGAGGCCAGCCTCATACTATGCACAATATGTGCATACAGATGAAATTTCGGCATCACTTTAAAACGAGGCCTTCTGAGACCAAGTGCATCCAGTGCAGCCCCATTAAAAGCGCGCATGAAAAGTAAGCCGTATTCGGCATTCTTGCCCGAATCAGCTGGTTGCACAATCAACGGTTGGTTGTAGACAGAGCTCATAAAGTGATTGATCGCCACAAGTCCTTCATAAACAGTTGTGAGAATGTTTTCCTCTTCCTCAGAGCAATCAGCCAGAATTCGCAAATAGAGGTGCTCCAAGTACTTGGAAAGGATTGTCGTGTCGGCCCCCTTGAACCATCGCCTTTTGTAAACTATCAGGGAGGGATACAACAGCTTGAATATGGGTTTAATGAAAATTAATTGAAATTTCTTCTATATCCAAATGACCCTACAGGGTAGTCTGCCATGGTATCTATACCCAAGAGATCCTTCGTGAGGCCAGACATGTGAAGGTAAGCGCCGTTCTGCTGGCACCAGGCTTTAGCACCTTCGTACAAAACCCCCAGCCGAGTAGCAAAGCTTCCCTTGCCCAAGAGATTGTAGTCGTCCAGAGTCACCTCATAGATACATTCATTATCATGGGACTTTGAATTTTCGCCTCACCAAATCCAAAACCACAAGCCTGCTTTACCCAAAAAAATGCATAATTGAATTCCAGACATGGAGCTATGGCAGACGCCACATAATCAGCCACCACACCTTTATGACAAACGTGGAAGAGGTCCACAGCAAAAAATGATGGCAGGTTGTCCGGGTTTTGCGGAATACGTGACAGAGGGGAAGGTGTATTCCATGGCAAGGGATTGTCAGCATGTAGCCAGGCAGCATCAGCTTCAAACTCGTTCCATTCATAGTTCCGCATGCCAGCTCGGCATAAGTGGCAGATTCCTCCTCCATCAGGATTGGAAACAGCATTTGTCAAGTGGTGCCTTTTAAGCCGGCCCGCCTTCATGAGGGCGGGCCAGTCCCCCTTACAGGCAATCATTATGGGGAAGATTCGGTTGATGCCAGCTGCACCATGAATTTTGACCCCATTCCGAAAACAATCGTCCACGTCCGAGCGCCAAGCATCAAATAAAGAATGCAGCACAGCAGGTTTTTTAGCATACATGCAAGAGATGAGGACAGAGAAGAGATACCTTGAAAGGTACGTGCTGCCCAAAAAGTTGTGCCCAGAACTTCTCTTCGAACCTTTGCCGCAAACGACCTGAACAGAAAGGATCATGATAGCTCTCTTCTTGTGGGAAGTACCCTCGTCCAGGTGCAACATCATCGGTAAGCATTGGTGTAGATGTTGAGGATGGGCTGTATAGACTTCATGGCCACCATTGATTTGTTTGTACATGCGCCAAAACGCTTCAAGCTCAGCAGGGCCATTGCCCACCAACAAGTGTTGAATTTTGTCATTCTTGTCCAGGGTTGAAATTATATCTCGTAGTTTCAGTGTAGGGTGGGGATGCTTCAAACCGATATCAGCAAATGTAACTGGCACATCGGCCTGCAAGCCAAACTCCTTCAGAACCTTGGGCAACCTGTTTTCATGACCAGTCGAATGAAGGTTTGCCAGCTTTCCAATAAAATCCGCTGATTGGAACCCACCATCTTCTAGTTCACGTTGCATGGAAGCTGCAATTTTGCAGGCATGGGTCTCACTTACCTTGTTCGCCATTTTTGGGGTATCTACAATTACAAAAACCCCGCTTAGACCAAAAGAGAAAAAGAAAGGAGATAACACATTCTATTCCCGGCAAGCATACCCCTGCTGCGACGCATTCCCCAATTGATCGGGCCACAGGACCAGCGATCTTCTGCCGTTTCGATGGACCTGCGCATTGTGGCTTGGACAAAACTGAATTGCGTTTTAAATGCTGGCATGCCAATTGCTGCTATAGATGCAACATTTCACTCGAGCTTCAAGCTGCATGCTGTGTGTCAAGACACAACTTTGCCGCATCGAATTGTCACATCCCAGTGTTGTAGCAACAGCGGGTTGTACCAAGAGCTCCCACCAATGACGTACTTACTATGTCCCCTATTTTAGCACTTTTGGGGGGCCACCAGTAAAAGGCTGAGGTTTTAAGTTCCGGCACTCCTAGACATCCCATGTCATACAGGTGGTTGCACTTTCCTACTGCATGATTTCAAGCTGCAAAACTGCAAGCAGCTAAGGCTGCCGAGATCCTTTGATCAACGCCGATCGACACTTGGAAGCGGGCTATACACACATAGGGTAGTGGGAGATAAATAACACCACATCTGGAGAAAAGGTATACAGGTTTGGATAGGATCACAGAAATTCACTTGGTCGACTATGTCTTGGACGCAGCCTTTGGCTTCGTCACAGATTTCTTGGGCTTCTTGGGGTTGGGGTGCATGGGGGTCGTTGCAGGCTTCCCTGCGCTCAGGGAATCATCCTTCTTATCCGCCTTCAGCAACGTCCTGCCAAGGTTCACTAGAGCAATGACAATGACAAAATAGAAGTACTACAATCAGAGCCTCTTGCATTTGGTTTCCTCCATGGTGAATCGAGCACACCTCAAGAATTCGATTGTATTGAATTGGGGTATGAAGATTCTATAAGGATGCAAAAGTATGTTGAGGGTGAGACGTCTTCTCGGCATCCGAAATGATGTTCTTGAGCTCCTGCAAAGACCTGGGAGCCATTACACATGAATAACATGGATATTGAAATACTTATAGCTAGGAGACGCATTGTCCAGAGACTTCTTGCCAACATAGGTAGCCTTGATCTCGGCAATCTGATCATGGAAGTCCGAGAACTTCACCCCATAATCGTTGATTGTCGCCAACGCCCTTAGATAGGAATCGGAGACTTCCTTTTAGAACCCTATATAATCAAATAAACCCAATAATACAGGATAATTACCCAAAACCAGAAACAACTTGAACCACAAATCCAACATGTAGAACTGTAAGAACTGCATGCATCTAAAGCTCTGCGCAGCTGGCTTTCCTGCAACCTTCTCTAACTTGTCTGCGCACGCCCGTACTCTGCCTTGAAGCCTGAGGAGCTGGTTGAGGGATTCCGCGGCATTCTCGATTGCCTCATGAGGCGATCTGGGGAGGGATACAATGGGTAATGGGTAAAAGGGTTTATGAATTCATAATGAATGGTACCATGTAGCCTCCGTGGGCTCCTCAACTTCCAGGCGCTTGTTGGGAGAGCTTCGGGAACTGGCTGGGGACCCTTTCTTGGCATTCTTTGTCTTCTTGTTTTTCTTGCTTTGCTTGGACTTTGCGTGCTTCTTGTCTTTCTTTTTGGATGCTTTTTTTCCTTTCTTGGGAGTTGATGTTGCTGATTCACTGTCACTGTCACTGCAGCTGCTCTCGTCAGAGCCGCTGCCAGAATGATCTGAACCCATCATGTCCGGAAAATCCTTGCAGTCATCCATCTTTCCTGCAGCGATGCTCGCCATCATCTTCTCCTCCCAGCATTCTTTCTGCAGGAGCTTGAGCTGACCCTTTGTCATCTCTTCCACCCAACACTCATAGACGGATTTCTCGTACTTGTCCCTCCTTTAATCAGGGCATAGGATTTGGTGATGGGGTTTTTGTAAGCCTATACGAATGTTCAGCAAGGGTTCCAGCCTCCTGTGTGTAGCCTTCCGGGAGTCATGGGAGCAGTACTTCACGATGCTGGCAATGCGACTCCTGTAGGACTTAATATGGGATTATTGGGATAATGATGGGAGATGTCATCTGCAGTAGTTTGAGGCCCCAGCTTGGAAAATTTGAGCTCCGTTCTCATTCGCTCTTTGCTGAACCAACCACACGTAACGATGAGCTCATTGGTCTTTTCCTTTCTGATAGCATACTCGACAAGCCGTTGCCAATTCTCCTGGTTGCGGCATCATGAATATCACCTGGAACTACCTTGAGATCAATGGTTTCATATAGTTAGCAATAGTCCTTGTGACCATTGCACTTCACCATCATGCGCACAAGATCCTTACGGGGTCCACCTTTGGCATTCCATCGCTTGAGAATATCCGGGGAGGCGCTGATGTTCTGTCCCCGCTTGGTAGGGGTAACCATTCTCCGAATTTTTGCTTCGCACCGCCTCCACTCTTTTGATCCCTCCTGCAAGCTTATTGATACATTATGAGAGTACAGCCCCCAATCGCAACCCCAGGCCGCATGGCCTCCACTTCCTTGTCCTCCACATCCGATTCAGAGTGATGGATCTCCAGCTTGACCTACACCGGGACTTTGCTGCAATCGGTCAGTGAAGCACACTTGAAGCCATGACGCACCAGTTGACATGGTCATGCAGTTTGTCTATGACATATGGGCAGCCATGGGTACATGGCATGTCAAAATCATGTGATGCAGCAGCTGCTTGTGCACCATTGATCCTTTCTGCGCCTACAGATCCTGCCTTGAAGAACGATTGCAAATCGCTATCAGGCACTGTCTCCTCAGCACCATCATCATCCGTGGTCAGATCCTGCGTGGTTGCGTGGAGGAAATCCGGGCATACGCTGCTCGACATCATGTTAGATTAAGATGATTTGTTCAGCTTTCAGCCAATCATATGGCATTAGCAGTCCTGGTAGGGGTCACGCTCGGCCGATTTGGGTGGGGATGCCTTAGGAGGGGGTCTCGAAGATTCGATCTTGACAGTAGTTGATGGCTTCGAAGGAGTTCCCATAGGTTCTGGAGGCACTGGACGTGCCACCCGTAACAGCTCCAGGCGAGCCTTCGCAGCCTCAAGACTTGCTTGCGGCATCTCTCTATTGTAAGCAGCCCTCACCCTTTCCCAAAATTTTACACAGCCAAGAAACAGCTATCTTGTCTTCCATGGACATGGAAGCATCTAACTCAAACTTCTGCATTTCCACCATGGATTGTCCACGGAGTAGAGTTCCGCATGACCACTGCTTAGATTTCATCGGCTTGGGTGCTTCAGAGGAGGCCATTTTGCCAACACACCTTCAATCCTTGGGCCAAGACCTTGTAATCATGTAGGCTTGGCAAGTGGGAACAACACGAAATCTTCGAAAAGCAGCTGTTGAAAGTGATGGAAATAAGCATAAAATAATTATGCTTTTGTACGCCACTTTCCTGCTAACGTACGCCACCGTACGAAGTGATGGTCACAGTGATGTTTATTAAGGTTCGCCCCAAATCCCGAAAACTAACGCAAAACCTCCCGAAACCCAAAGTGATGCAGAAATGTCTTTTATTGTGGCTCATTCATCTATAGTTACTATTTACTCGGACAAGCCCCTGCAACTCCCAGCACTACTCTTTTTTGCTTGAATTGCCTGACAGGCGAGACCGATCCTCAGAAGTCTATTGTGAAAACCTGCGCAGTAGCCTCCCATCAAAAACTATTCCCCACACAATTCACAATATTATCTTATAGTTCTGTAGAAGGGGTACCCACGCGTCTATTCAGGAGGCGGAATCTGTACTACTTGAGGAAACACAGCCTTGGGCTTGGGCTAGTTTTGGGGTTACAGAGGAGGTCTGGGGTGAGATTATAGAGTTCTTGGGGCCATTCAAGAAAAAGGGTCAATGGGCATTAAATGTGTAAATGTGTACATGTGCATATATTGGGTGGATTTGTTTCATAATTGGCCTTCGTGTTGAGAGGATTTTGCTGCCTAATCAAGTCAGGCAGAATCTTCATGAAGCGAAGACCATAGCCCACCGGATATCGCCTCCCAATGGAAACCATCAACATGGAGAGACCCATGAATAATGCACATTGCTACAATCCAAATGCCGCTGAAGTACCCTGACTCCTTCAAAGCTTTGGGAACCCCTGTAAAGTGTCTTTTGCCAGTCTTTGGGTCCACGCTGGAAATTGCCAACTTGTTCTTGGAGGCTTTCTTCCTCTCTTTTCGGGAAAGGGGCTTTGCACTCGTGAATGCGGCAATAGCTGGGCTGTTTGACCATAACCTGGTTCTCTTGCAAGAGCCAGCTCCGAATCTGCACATCCAAAATCCCGCACGATAGACCTCAAATATTGTGAAGACTGTGTATAGGCAACAAGAACTCGAGCTCAACTTTCATGAGTGTCTACCAGTACCTGATGTTGTTTACATATGAAGCCAGGGCACCCTTGTCAGTCGTAGGATTTGCTGCATGCGGGGATGCCTACAAACGATGGAGCTGGATGGCTGCTCCAATACCCAAACTCCAGATTTTGCCAGAATCAAATAGATTGCCAGGCACATCCTGCCAGGGATCATGAAATCATTGTATGATGAGTGGCAATCTTGACAATGATTGAGTGCAAAAACACCCCTGCCTGGAGCAAAGTAGATTAGCGTCCGCCACTGATTTTTTACTGCAGTCACCAAGAGGATTGAAGAAAGATCTTTGGGTGCTATGACGGCTAATCGTAACAAAGGTGGAGCAAACGAGCCCGAAGCTCACAACGAAGTCCCCGTCTTTGGCCCGCAATATGGTCAGCAAAAGAAGCCTGGGATCATAGGATAGGATTCGGGTATACTGCGGACACAGGGTTCAGGGAAGGGTCATTATAGGGGCCTGCGTGTTGCAATGTGGTTTGGGGACACCCTTGCAAAATTGGAACCCTCAAAGAGTAACCTGCCCTACACTATATATAGCCCTTCTAGTAGCCCTGCTTTGCCAGCATCCCTTTATCTAAAGCAAGAAGCGCCATTCCGGCAGGCCGAGTCAAGTCCATAGGGTTGTGTTTGGTGAGGAGGCCTCGTGCTTGGGCATATTCTGGCCAAAAGTCGATTTCCAGGGCGGCTACAGCATACCCCCCCAACCGCAGACATCGAGTGAGGGTTGCCACACCAGCAAAGATTTCGAGAGCTTGGTATTCCTCAGGCGCAGCCAAAATGTAAAGAATGAACCATGAACCCTTGTAAGCCCCGGATCCCAAGCCTGCGTGATGTAGAGGTTGCGATTGAAGAAGAGCAGCACAACCGCATATAGTAAAACCTTGGAATGTTTAAGTTTAGGTACAGGGGTTCAAAATCCATCATACACATGCAGAATTTAGCTGAGGCACTCCCGGAGCCCCAACACTGAAAAGACGCTGCAAAAGTCTACACTGCGAATTGGGAAGCATGGCTTTCGCTAAGCCTGCAACTAGCTCGTGAGTTCCAAAACTGCAGTGGCAGCAAAGTAATGCTTGGCAAACCCATGAGCAAAGCAGAAGATGCTGGCATGTGTAACCGTCCAAGGAAAGGTGGTGCGCACCTGGAACTGGCTCGGCATATCGATGGCGGAGTCGCCATAGTGTGGTCATGGATGAGTGTCACCTGGCATGGGATTCATTAGGGCAAGCTGGCATGAACATGTTGCAACTTCATGCGCAAGTGTGAGAGTATGAGCACAGCATTTGTCCCCAGCCAAAGTTCTGATGCTGACAGCGCATGCGATGCATGCTTTGAACATGACAGGCGCAGGATCTTGTAAAGATAAGGGCCAACATGACCGTCATACGTTATAAGTATATGTTGAAGGAAATCGCATCTGCTCCGCAGATCACGCTGGCCGGATATCCTTACCCACGCCCATCTGCAAGGTTTACCTTGCCACCCTTGAAAGATGTATCTCTATGGGATACCCATACTTTGGAGAATGGGGGGCTGTACACAGATCACAGCACCGTGTGAAGAAGTAGCAACGCAAGCTTCGAGGAGTCGAGGCTTCTGCAGCACACAGGCTTGAAACAGCTCCATCCCGTTTATAACTATTTCGTGATTGCTGTAACGAGTATAGCAAACTTAATCACTCATCACCGCATGCTACAGCATTCCAGCGAACACCTCGAAAGCAGGGACGCAAGCACATCCAGCATCCCAAGACTGCCCACCGACAGGTGGAACAACCCAAAATCAAGCTGCCATCCTCACTGTAGCCAGTGTAGTTGTAATCCGGCAACAAGGGCTCCTTTCCATTGCCTGCGGCCTTCGCCTTCGCCTTCGCTTTGGGTTTTCCAGCAGCCTTATCCTTGCATACCGCCTTCGCCTTCGCCTTTGCTTTGGCCTTAGCCTTCGCCTTTGCCTTCGGCAATGGCTCGCTACACTTGGCCATTGCCTTGTTCTTCGGCTTAGCGGTTGCCCGAGAACTGGCTGCCGTGCTCATACGCTTCATGGACTTGGGGGGAGGCTCACACTCATCCTCGTCAGCGAGAGCTGCTGAGGCCTCTTTCTTCTTGGCACACTTGCGCTTCTGCTTGTCCTGCTTCAACAAGTCTCGCTTGCTCCTTGTGCGGCGCGTTCGGCGAGATTGGTTTCTCAAACTCGCCCGAAGCTCATTCTGTGCAACCAGGCTCACTGGCTTCGCACGCAACTCTGGGGAATCCATCGGGGAACCTGGCTCCTGCGCAAAATTAGCATGCAGTAGTGCAGCATTCTCGGGGTACCAACAACAATCCTTACATGATGAGGCAGTCCTTCTTAATCTTCTCAGGGGAGGATTCCACATCAACAATCCCAGATGTAGCTGTTGCTTCAGCAGCTGGCTCCGGCATCACAAAGGTATCCGCCTTTAAAGGGGGACATACAATGCACTGAACGCATCTAGCGCATGCATGCATTACAAGTCAGATGAACCCTCTGAAATGTCCTGATCGGGATTGCTTGCCCAAGACGGGTCATGCTGATCTGGAAAAAGGCATCGGCGAACTCCATCACCAGAACCTGATGGGGCAAAGGTTGCTTAAAGGATATGCTCAGATTACGCTGGTAAACCTATAAACCTTTCCAAACCCACACGGCCTTGGGGTTCCTTCGGTGCTTGATCACACAATGCTTGCATGCCCTTGGGGGGGGATCCCATCATCATCACCATAGCTTCATGACGACGCTCCTGAGGACGCTCCTCACGCGAATCCATGCCGCCTTCCAACAGCGTAATCTGGACCATCAAATCCTGCAACAGATCCTCCTGGCTACCACTCAAACCCTGCTGACACGAGGCTGGTGTCTCTATCAACTTCGAGGGCTGTGTAGACAAACTTTCCAAGGACGTTTTGGAGCGAAAACGATGAGTGGGATTGGTGGGTGCAGCAGGGGCAGTAGCACCATCCTTGTCACTGCTTAAGGGCCCAAGGCCATGGGGCCTTTCTGTGTTTGAGGACTCTCTGCCCTCCCCTGAAACCTCCGTGGACTCAGGCTGGGTCTCGCCTTCCTCTTCATCACCTTCATCCCCACTTTCATCTTCATCATAATCACCCTCATCGTCACCTGCCAGCTCCTCATCATCCTCAAGTGCGTTTGCTTCACAATCTTCAGGAAGCTCGGATCGCAGGGACTCAATGAGCTCAAAGAGCATGCGCACTCGTGCAGCCTTATAAGTCCCATACATGATGTCTATCAAGGCTGTTGGGGGATCATCACTGCATTACAAGAAACTCAAATGGGTTGGAATATGATTCTATGAATGCTTCATAGGGGCTCGCGGAACCTGGCCACGCTTTTTAGCATCGCGGGATCTGCGAAGACTAAATGAGAACAGGCGCCGGAGGTCCCAGGCATCGCAGTAAAACTGCTTCGAACCTTTACTTGGAGTGCACTGAATCCTTTCGTAAAGCTTCTCCACCTCATCTTGTTGCAGCCTCCCTGAAAAATGCCAATTGTTTTACGACTGCAAACTTGCACCAGAAAAGAATTGCTAATATAAGTGGTCATATCATGGGACCTGGATCTGAACATCCGCGACAGGAACCTGCTTACCACTAAGAACCCGCAGCTTGCTGAGCATCACCCTGACTGCTGTAGCATTCATCTGCAGGGAAGCCGTGTTGATGGGATTTTCCTTGGGAGGGGAATCTTCTTCACCATCTTTTGCAGCAACAGCTGGGAACTGTAGAAACGAACCATGTACCCGAAAGCGCTTTCGGATGCGCTTCTCCTTCTCCCACAGCTTTGCCAAAGACGACATGGCTGCAACTCAGCACAACGCCCTTAATCCAAAACCTTATCAGCACACACCATGCGTTTCGAGATCAGCCCTGCAAGCCTATCTGCTTCAGAAGTTACCCAAGCGAGCAGGCAGGACCTGGGAAGAGCTTCTTGACGCTGATCCAGAACGCATTTCCTGCGGAGGTTATGTATTAATCGAAGCCTCTATCCCCCCAGCTAGATGCCATAATGCTCCTCTAAGGTAATGCCGATCTCGAAAGCAACGGCCATTGCTGCGCAAAAATGTGTGCTATCATCTCTTAACAGGGGTTAGGGTAGGGTTTGCGAGGGTCAATACTTGGAGCTTATGGTTCTCATGCCCAACCTGGCCCTGGAACTCCACTGTATCTTACCAACTCTTAACCTATAATACATCCCTTAAACTATGGGCTCTGCTGGAGCCAGCATCTTCGAGCGCATTGTACGGCTCCTGGGCAGTGGGTTTAGGAATAGTAGGGGTATATCCTTATGAAGACAATTAGGTATGATGTGGGTTATAGAGGGTCATGCTTGGCTCTTTTTCCATTGAAAGTATAGGACCTGTAATCGCCACTATTCCAATAATGGGGCACTTCTATACAAGTATGCTATTATTCCCGCCACTTTAGCAAAGTGACTAGATTAAATGCCACTTTCAAAAGTATAGCTTCTTAATGGGCCACTTTGGCGGTCCAGGTAGGGTTTAGGGGTTTAGTGTGTGTATGGGTTGCCTCAAAGTTTTGATGCACCCCCTGTTCCTTCCTTCTTCTCCCCCATATTGTGGTCCCTTACTTATGGAAACCCTCAACCCTAAACCCCCTACCTGATATTGGGGTCCCCTTACTTATGGAAACCCGAGGTCAGCTCCTCAAACCAAATCCAGAAGCTAGTGGCCATGCAGTATGAGTGGTTAGGCTTTGGGGTTTAGGGTTCAGGGTTTAGGGTTAAGGGGTTTAGGGTTAAGGGGTTTAGGGTTAAGGGGTTCAGGGTTTAGGGGTGCCCGAGTTGGGACACCGCGTGCCTGTCAAGTCTTGGACGAGAAGCTCGCCTGAGCTGTAATTAGTTGAAACTCTTTAAAGCGGGGTTACATAAGGGATGATGTAAGGGAGTATTTCTAGGGGTGGCCACGAGGGATACTAGAAGTCTAGACTATAGCTCACCTGGATGGGGACATACCTTATGCACAGCTGTCTAACTGTCCCGGCATATTTTGAATTGTGGCAACAATATGCTCGTGAGAGCGGTCCTAGGTATCACCGTTCTGGGGTTGAGGCATTATCAATTTAGGGTTTAGGGTTTAGGGTTTAGGGTGTAGGGCCTAGGGTTTAGGCATCCCTAGACTGCTTTTTATCATCCCCATATACAGCCAGGTCCCTAGAGGTCCCGATGCTTAGAACGCTCCACATCACCGAAAGCCTCAAAAACCCCTAAAGCCTTAAACACTAGAATCACAAACCCTGAAGCCTGAAACCCTGAATGGTTTTGGATTTACCTTTGAGGGTTTGGGGTTTATCTTTCTAACTCCGAGCAGCAATAGTAACTCCAGCCATCCATGTTGGTAACCTATTTACTAAGTTACATTTCCCTTCAAGTAGGGGGGTGCTTCCTATTGGGGTCTACCTAGACCGCCCAAGTACCTTCTCTAGAACCCAAATATCCACAGGTAGAACCTACATAGGCCCCATTTAAGGGCAGCTTGGTGTCCTAGTATTCCCACAACCCTAAAACCCTAGACCCGAAACCAACCCCTCAACCCCGATCCCTATTCAAGGGTTGGGTGGGGGGCCTGGCTAGCCTTTAGGGGTGGGTTCCGGTTTTCCAAGTAAGCCTCAACCCAAATCCTGTATCCCCAAATGCGCTTCTAGGATCCCAAACAGAAGGGCTTAGGGTACAGGGTTTAGGGTTTGGGGTTTAGGACGTAGAGTTTACCTGCTACACCCATTACCGTCTTTTTTTAGGGTTGCTCAAAATAACCCGGTAATCTAAAAATAACCCGGTTTTCCCAACCGTACGGTTTTTTACGGGTTTTGTACTGTACGGGGTTTTTACGGGTTTTGTACGGGTGTTTTACGGGTTCAAAATTGGAAAACCTGGTTTTTCTGAAATTGCCGGGTTTTTGGTTTAAATCTGCTGAAAACCGGGTTTTCGGAAAACAACCCGCAAAAAAGTAGGTAAAAGGTTTACAGGGTAGGGCTTAGGGTTCAGGGTTTGTCTCAGATCCTGACACGTAATGTGGTCCCTAAAGCCTGAAGTCACAAAGCCTTATCTAGCTTTGTTGTCTTTTCATCCATTCAGGTGAAGGGCCGTGGCAAAGGACAGCGCCCGGTTCCGCCCAAGGCTACACCAAAGCCCCCCCCGCCAGGGCTAGCAACAGGGGCTCAAGCTGCGGCAGAGGTTGTGGGCCCGATGTTGGCAATCTTGCCGCCCAGAGTAAGGTCATAATGGATTTGGCCCGGGAAAAAGGGTTGTAAATGGCGCCAACCAGGTACGAGGCGCATCTGAAGTATCCTTACGAAGGGTACTTGATACCGTTCGGTGCCTTGGTCTGGTATAAGAACAACGAAGCAGAGACGTTCGCACCAAAGGGCGTAAGGCTTGAAGTCAGAGCCAAAGCTGTGCCGGAGCCAGCACCCGAAGGCCGAGTTAAGCCCTACCAGTTTTCTAGGTCTGAATTATGGCTTGTAGGGCATATAATTGGTATCTAAAGGCCTTGGTTGAGGGCCCATGCTCGGTCTTACCTTCGAAAAATCTACCGAACATAGAAGTTCACTGAGGGTTTAACAATTCTACGGTCGCTTTAGTATCTGCAGCGCTTTTCATATTTCAAGGTTGTTCCGGGGTTCAGAGCGTAGGCTACCTACCGTGTTTATTCTAGAGGCCTCTTTCAAGTTCCATCTTTGTTTGGCAACCAGCACAATCACACCTCACCTCACCCTACGGCCCGCTTATACAGGCAGGCATTCAATATGATCCCAAAATAGCCTTACTTCCCCCGGGGCTCTAAGTCTAGAAGCACTCCCTACATTGAGTCCTAAGAATTAATAGGTACCTACACGGAGCCTTTGGTTCGGGCGCTATTTGTTTCCGCCAGCCGGTGTTGGGGGAGTCTGTTTGAAGGTTCACAAGATTCAGCCACTACTCAGAACTGGGCCCATGACACTGCTCATAATTGGGGTAAACCACAAAAGTCCAGTTAGGGGGAACTAGCAGTACGGGATGCGCGCCATATTATGAGTAGTTACTACATCCTAGATACCCCAGTAGTACCCTTTTCCCCTTGTCATTTTTTTGGGTGTCTCCCTATTAAAGCAGAACGTTAGGAAAAAGGGAACCTTCATTATTAAGGGGTTAGGAGGGAACCTGCCCCGAACCCCAAACGCCAAATCCGAAACCCCGAAAAAGGGACCCAGTTCTAGGTAGTCACCAATAAGCCCCATGAGCCGTCGAGTACTTGAACGCTCCAACTACCCTCTATTTAGGCCTAAGTACCCCTTATTAGGGGCCATATGAGCTATAGTCTAAACTCCTTAAAGGGGGTTATGTGGGGGATTATATAGGGGACTACTATCATCCTGACAGGCCTTCCGGAAGCTGATCCTGAGCGCGGCGGCGTCCGAAATCACGGAGGCTCCGGGGAGCCAGGTGAATCCAGGGCAGCTGCAGGGTTGAGGGTTTAGCCCCGAAACCCCCACGCCTGAACCCTAAACCGTGGGGAAAATAATACGGTCTCGCTCGACCTCATTTTCAAGGGTGGTTCAGATAAAAAAACATTCTCAAATTGGCATTGGTTCAGGTATCAAACGGCCAGGAAAAGGGGCCCTACAAAGACTACCATCCTTTTTAAGAAAGGCCTGCTTGGACTTCCATCGTTTGATGGTGGGGGGTGGGATGAACATTTGAGAATCTGGGAAGGGGTTTGGTTCAACGCCTGGGATTTAAGTGCGCGTGGATACTACAACATCCTGCATGGCCCATAGGCGATGATACGTGCGGAATTACGGTGTTGGGGCATACTAAAGTCTAACGTGATGCAAGATGCTTACTATCAACAGTAGAGCTATTGTGCGTTTCTGGGTGGCGCGTCTAAGATGACACGAGGACAACCTTAGCCTTAGCCTCAACCATATCCTACGGGCTGTTGTTACGTAGTTGTTGGGTTACCCCAGCTTCCATTCCAATGTCCATCGTCCTTTCTGTCTGATTCATCATACCAACCCTATCCTATTGTTTAGGCACCCGAACGCTTAAACCCTACCATGTCCCTGCAGCCTGCATGATAAACATATACTGTCTGCATGCGCGCGCCCGCGTGTGTGCGTGTGTGTGCGTGTGTGAATATACATAACCCTAATCCCTGAACCCCTAAACCCTAAAGTTTAATACACGTAGTAGTAGTAGTAGTAGTAGTAGTAGTCGTGGTGGTGGTGGTGGTGGTGGTGGTGGTGGTGGTGGTGGTGGGCAACAATATCAATAGAAATGATGGTAACCACAATCGTTACAAGCAATGAAGCTCTAGTCCCCAAACCCCAAAATGTGTACATGTCTGTGTATATATGGGTGGTTGTCAAAATTGTCATCCCTGTCTGGGTACCCTAAATATTAGGTGCCGTATGATAATAGGGATCCAAAAGGGATTGTAATTTTGACAACCACCTATATTTATTTATATATAGATGTATAATTAGAACCCCAAAGATTAAACCCCAAACTCTAAATCCCAAACCCCAAATCCTAAACCCTAAGCCCCAATTCCTAAACCCTCAACCCTAAACCCCAATTCCTAAACCTCAAGAGGACCAGGCTATGCTCTTGGCCCTGCGTTTGGCCCCCGAGGGCCTGAACGCATCAAAGCTGGCCGCGATGATCCAACAGCTTCCTGGCGGCATCTGGGGGTGTAGGGTTGAGGGATAATGGACAAGAGAATGGCTATAGTTTATTGGGGTTATATAGGGGTTTTATAGGAGTAATGGAAAAAGAGAATGGAAACTACTATAGCATATTGGGGTTATATAGGGGTTATATACGGATAATGGAGAAGAAAATGGAAACTACTATAGCATATTGGGGTTATATAGGGGCTATATAGGTATAATGGACGTGGGGTTTAGGGCTTAGGGTTGAAGGATTAAGGGTTTAGGGTTTCCGGTTTATGGCTTAGGGTTTTGGGTTTAGGGTTTGGGACTTAGCGGTTGGGGTGTAGGGTTTTCGGCTTGGAGTTTTTGGCTCAGGTCTTAGGGTTTTGGGTTTTGGGGTTAGGAGGCTCATGGAGGTCGTACAGATAGATTACTATAGAGCTACAGCCAGAATTCCTGGTATCCCCTTTCATAACTCTTATAATACTCCCCTACATGAGAGCTCGTATAGAGCCGTATGCAAGGGAACATGTGGGGAATCTTGGGATGTGTAGGGTGTAGGGCCTTGGGGATGTAGGAGTTGAAGGTTTTAAAGATCTAGGGGTCAGGTTTTAGGGTCTAGGATATGGGGGCATTGCTGGGGGCTTAGGGATTGGGGCTTGCGGTTCAGGGGCTTGGGGTTCAACGCTTAAGGGTCAGCAGCTTGCTGGGCCACGTTTGCTAGCTGCCACGTAGATCGACGGCTTGCTAACCTCATCTTCTTGAAATTAATCCTGCTGCGCTCTCTGTTTTTTTTTTGAGCGATTGATGACGATGCTGGACCACATTTTTTTAAATACGGGTCTACCCTAAAACTCCTAGGACGGTAATGGGCATTCTGGGGGAAGGTTAGGGCTTTGGGGGGCTAAGGTTTGGGATATCATTATGTGGGTCCCAGAGCCTTAGGGTAGGGTTCGAAGTAGGCATGCAGTAAGCCAAGCTTGGGATCCTGTTTAGGGCTCAGGCTTTAGGGTTTAAGGTTTAGGGCTTGAAAAAGCAGCTTCGGGAAGACATGTTTTGGTTTGGCTTTCACCCGGAACCCTAAACCCTAAACCCTATGCCCCATCATCTTCTAGTTATGGCAAATCGCCACGTACATACCAAAGAGGCTCCCTACGGGGGCCTACAATTTTGGGAAACCTGAACCCCCGCATATACCCAGAAGAACTTCGCAAAATTTGCCATATAACCTCTGTTAAGGGACCCCTATACAAGTTTCAAGAAGGCAGTCGTGGTTGCAGGGTATCTACGGCAAGCCAAGCATCCAAGATTCGTGGATGGGGCGCTATTTGTTTCTGCTTGGCACTGTATTGCAGGATATCACCCTGGGCCTGGAGCGCCAAGACGCGGGCACCAATGTCATATGCACAGTCTCTATGTCTCCTCAGGTGCCTCGTGTGCCAATAGGGCCTCTTGCCAGATGACTCCGCGCGTCACTAGACTTTGCACTCTGCCAAGGTATCTGTGCTGGCATGTTGCACGCGCTGGACGTGCCCGAAATCCAGCGAACATACCAGGGCCGTCATCGAAAGCCACTAAATCCTGAATATGAAAATTCTTCAGCATTAAGCCCTAAACCCAGCCTGACACCTTCGCGGTTTACGCTTTTAAATTTGGGGTTTGGGGTTAAGGGCGTTGAAACCATAAAACTGGAAACCTGGACCTTAAACCCCAACATATGCCCTGAACTGCACATATATAACCCAAGCCTCCCGTCAGCCTTCAAGTACTCCCCAATCTCTGTAAGACCTCTACACAACCCCCGTTCCATTTCACTTTCAGTTGTCTTGTTCATCTGACTCCCCGCTTTGACCCTCAATCCTGAACCCCAGATATCCTTTCATATACCCTATAAGCCACCCAAAACAGCTCGAGGTTCTACGTTGTTGCCACGCCCGTGGCCGTGACGTCAGAACAAGACATCGGCATCGGCAAAACGGCCAAGTGCTGAGAATGGTTTCGTGTTTACAGGTCAGGCTTTAGGGTTTAGGGCGTAGGGCGTAGGGCTTGAGGTTTAGGGTTCAGGAGTTTGGAGTACTCCAGCAGATGGAATTTTTGCGGCACATGCAGCGTAGGGGCGGACGTCAATTGTTGGAAATCACCCAATCAAAGAGCCAACTGGGCCCTATTTCAGGGGAGTTGGAGTCCTGGTATGTATGTACCACCTTAATCCTACACTCCGAAATCCTAAACCCCTAAACCCAAAACCCTTCAGCGCTATTTAAGGTCAGGTGAGGGGTACCCGGCCCATAAACCTTAACTCGCAAACCCTTAACCCTAAATCCTAANNAACCCCAAACCCTAAGCCCAAAACCACGGCTTGCCCCCAGGTCCGAAAGCTTAGCAAGGGCGAGCTTCTAGAGGCTCTCGAAGGCCCCGTCCAGGCAAGTCTGCGGAGGGTTTCGGATGTGTTTAGGGTTCTCAAGATTAGGGTTTAGGGCTTAGG
>CAJNIZ010041835.1:29833-42769 GCA_905231905.1 Symbiodinium pilosum
ATACTTTTGGGGTCTAGGTAGGCATAGGCTTGATGGTTGGGATCTTTTACAGTCAGGGTTTCCGGTTCAGTCTTTTTTTCTGTAGCTCCTAGGAGATCTCGACCCATAATCTGAAACCCACAGCCTTTGGATGAGATCTAGCATGAACTAAACGACCCTAAACCCTATACGGCCCTAACCTCAATCCTAAACCCTAAACCCTAAACCCCTAAACCCCTAAAACCCTAAAACCCTAAACCCTAAACCCAAGGCTCTAGGGATCCAGGGTCAGGTCATGCAGGATTGTTGTCCATCAGCAGTTATTTAGGGTTAAGGGTTTAGGGTTGTAGGTTTGATTGGGCCTGAAGCTTTTAGGGTTTAGGGTTATAGGGTTATATGGTTGACGGCTTGGGGGATTGGGCCTGAAGCTTTTACGATCTTTTACGTAGGGTTCAGGGGTTTAGGGTTTAGGCTTGTAGGGTTTCAGGGGTTTAGGGGTTTAGTGTTTAGGGTTCAGGGGGTTTAGGGTTTAGGATTTATGGGGTTTAGGGTATAGGGTTTTAGGGTTTTAGGGGTTTAGGGTTCATGATTTATGGGGTTTAGGGCATAGGCTTTCAGGGGTTTAGGGTTTATGGGGTTTAGGGTTTACGGTTTTAGGGGTTTAGGGTTTAGGGTTTGGGTGTGTAGCCGGACCTCGAAGTGCCCTTGGAACAGGGTCTTTGTGAACCTGCGTGTGGTTCTGGCTCCATGTAGCTGATACTGTTAGGCTTTGTGTGTTTAGGGTTTAGGGTTTAGGCTTGGTGTGTTTAAATCCTATTTTTCCGGGTTGGAGGCTCAGCCCTTTGCATGTTTGAGACTGGTTAGTTTACGACACTCCTGAAACAACAGATATGTACTGTTTTAGCCTGGTGTGAGGGTGTGGGATGGGGGCCTGCAACCACACACATTTCCTTCGTATAGGACTAGAGTTGCAACTGCATAGGCCCACCGCCCAAGAACTTTTGGACCCTGAAGTTCGCATGAATCGGCCCCCCCAAAGGATCCGCGGGGTCCTGAATATCGTGTCAGAAGAAGATGCCCCAGCCGGGTTGGGATTCAACAATTTTTAGGCTAAGTTTAAAGCCTGGCTTTATCTGGAATGACTACATCTCCCAACTCTCCCAAAAAACCTGGAAAATGACAGGATCCGAAGTCCCTGAAACTTTGCTCCTCCTAGTATTCCCAGTGTGGTATACTGGTATACTAGAATCTGATACTGGTGGGCATTCTGAATATCAGGGTCAGGGTAGTGGATTACTTGCCCATGAACCCTGAAGCCCAAAACATCTACCGTTTGCATAAGCATCTTCCGATATCAAAGAATCCCGGAAGTGCCACCTTCAATTCTGAATTCTGAGGATCCCAAATGGGCTATAGTCTAAACTCTTTGAAGGGAGTACTATAGGGGATGTTACGGGGGATACTAGGAGTTAAGATTATAGCTCAAATTCGTAATTCCCAAAGTTGGGTCCCGTTTGAGTTCTCCCAAACATTAGGTGCCGTACTATAATACATATATATATATATCCAAAAAGGGGCCCATAATGATAAGGATCCCAAATCCCAAATAAAGCTTACACTGGAACCTTGACCACGTGAGACTATCTTCCAAGAGAGCTCCCTCTCGACATATTGATCTCCTCCAGGGAAACCATCAGAATGGACTTTCCCCTAAGATATAGAAGTACTAGTTGTGACAATGTAAGTATAAGGGCCGGGGAATGGCCGCTCTTATGGGGAAAAGATTTTCAAGGTGGAATCCTGTTCTGTCGAGCGCGTGCGTGTACGCTGCATCATGGACGGGCTCCAGGGGTGGCACTTTGGATGCACGGGATGCGCCCATATTCCGGTGCACAGTACAATATGAGCTGTAGTCTAAACTCCTACCATCCCCCTTAACGGTCCCCTACATAGTCCCCTTCAAGGAGTTTAGACTATAGGTCATATGAAACTGTTCTGATAACTTTCGCATGCACGATTCTTTCAGTTTTCTGAAGAAGAGGTAGCCCGGTCTTTGCTCGGAAGTACGTCTGAGTTTTTTGTCAAGGGTTTGTGCAGTATGACGGTTAGGCGCAGAATCCCTTAATAATCCCCTAGGTTCCCCAATCTAGTAACGTAGCCATTTTGGGGCCCTTAGTTACTCTACATATATATATGCCCATTGTGATTACTTGGTTTAAGTTCCTCAACAGCAACCTAGTAAAGGGTGGGGCTCACTCTTTCGGATCCTTTAGGGTGTCTGTCATTGTAAAGGTTTGGCGCTTGCATCTGGAGGCTCAGGGTTGGATTGTTGGAGCTTCTAGGATGGGTTATTAGACCTTACCTGCATCTACCCTTATTCTGGATCAAGGTTAAGGATGCTTTTATGTAAAAAGGATGGTAGTTGAACTAGTCATGCCGTTGCTTAAAGTCCCTGCCCTACATTCATCTCCTGTCAAAGAGACTGACGGGAGGGCACACATTAACGAAGCAGCGCTTGCTGGATGGGTGTGCCTACATGATGCATTGTAGCAAGATTTCTTTAAAAGCTGTTGCGGTCATCATGCCGGCATCTTTGTTCCCAGATACCTGCCGCCAAAAGTGAATTATACGGAAGGGTGGGTATGCTGTAGCCGGCAGTACAACCCTTGGCCCTCAACTGTCTACCCGGAACCCTCACCCCTCAACCGTGGTTCGTTAAGCTTCAACCCTGAACCACAAACCCGGAAACCAAACCCTGAACTTGAAGCCCTTGAGCCAGAAGCCTAGGCCCTGAACCCATTGCCTGAACCTATTGGTTCACCACCTGGACGCAAAACCCTTCACCCTCAAACCTTGGATCCTCAACCCTTCAACCTCAACGTACTTGGGTTTCCACCATCCACAGCCGTCAGCTTTTTCTCAGCTTTTTCAAGCCAGCCTCCATTTTACTTTCCACTTGTCCATCCCCATCTGCTAGTTTCCCAGGTCTGCCCTTCCCTCAAACGTAGCCTCACCCTAGACCCTACATACGGTTTAGGGTTTAGGGTAGTAAACCCTAAACCCGAAGCCACGTCCTAGGTGGTCGGGAGGGGATGCCCCTAGACATAGGCCGCGCATGCTCCAAACCGCCTTCTAAGCTCAACCCCCCTTTCGAGGTAGATCTGGGGCCTCAGAGGGTGCTAATAATGGGGTTCGATGCTGTTTTCAGGGAAGCCATGAAATCCACAACTCTAGCCCAGTCCCCCTGAACCCTACCCTGAACCGTGAAACTAAGCCCACACCGGGAACCCAGATCACTGAACCGTACACCTCAAACCGCAAAAGCTAAACTTCGAACCTGAACCCTCGACGCCAACCCCTGTAGCTGCCAAACCACGGCCCTGAACTTAAACAAGGGCTTGGGTTTAGGGCTTAGGGTCTTGGGGCTTAGCGTTTAGGGTTTCTAGCTTAGGGTTTAGGGTTTAGGGCTAAGGTCTTAGGGTTTAGGGCTTAAGGTTAAGGGTTCAGGGCTCAGGGGTCAGGGTTTAGGGTCTAGGGTTCACGGCTTAGGGAGTCCAGGGCTTAGGATTCCAGGGTCTAGGTTTCAGGGGTTAGGGTTTAGGGCTTGGGAACTTAAGAGTAGTAACAAAAAACAGGAATAGCAGCAGGAAATGGTAAAGGCAGTAGTACAAGCAGGAGAAGTGGCAACAGCAATACAAACAGAAACAGTAATAGTCAAAGTAAGAGTACATAGTAAATAGTAAGTAGTAATAGCAATAGTACTTGTGAATTTCAATCCTCGATCCTCTGGCTCGTCTAAGGATTACCATCAAAGGCAACCAGGGAACTCCATACCTGCAGGCGCCACCAGCTGATTGTTGTTGTTTCTTTTGACGCTTCTAGGGCTGTACGCTGAACCCTAAACCCCCTAAAACCCTCAACCCTAAACCCTGCGTGGGGTACCGCTAAGGTCGCAGCCCTGAAAGGTTCCTCCATACAGCCGCATTCAATAGAGCGATCCAACCCTGAACCCTAAACGCTATAGATCCCTAAACCCTGAACCCTAAACACTATAGATCCCTAAACCCTATAGATCCCCTAACCCTAAACCTGGTCCCATTAAAAAAAAAGCCTGAATCCCGAGCTCTATCGACCCCTGTAGACCCCAGGGACACAGCTTGAGGGGTTTCAACCCTCAAGCCTTGATACCCGGGATTTGTTCAAAAATTCCTAAGAAGTGCCTTAATTTGGGGTTTAGGGTTTAGGGTTTGGGGTTTGGGGATTAGGGTTTAGGGTTTAGGATCCCAATTATAATCCCTAAACCCTAAACTCTAAACCCAAGTACAATCCCGATTGAGGGGAGGTGGCTTATTCATCAGGGGTCTACTTTACTGTGATTCCAAGTGGGACCCCGGAGATATGTATGGGATTATATGAGCCCGTGTCTAAACTCCTTGAGGGGTTATTTCGGGGATTATATAGGGGAGTCTTCTAGGGCTTTTTGAGGGGATACTCATACAGGGATTATATGGCAGCAGCCTTGAATGCCATCTGCTATTTTTTAGAATTTTTTGGGAGTTCAGGATTGTGGGACTACGGTTTACGGATTCGGGTTCGTGGCCCGTCACTCTACAGCTGGACGGTCAAATGCGTAGGAATGAAGTGGTTCACACTGCTGCCAGGCAGGCGACTGCAGCTCCAGGTAAGTCTTCCTTCGTGCTTTCTGACATCATTTGACCCTAAACCCCAGTACTCTTCAGGCCGTACCCTTTAGAGGGTCCCCCTCCCCAATTTGCTTCCCATGTAGTTCTTCTAGTCTGCTGCGCTGCAGTCCAGGAGGGTTCCTTAGAAGGACCCTGGAACTGAAAGGAAGGCCGCCTCTCAGGGTTTAGGATTTAGGGTTTAGGGTTTAGGGGGTGGGGAGGGAAGTTTAGTAAGTATACTTACTCTCCACGTTCTGTAGTAACACCAGCTATCCCACCCGAAACAGCATTCTTAACCAAACTATGTAACGCCTGTTCATATTAGAATCCCTCATGACCTCAATTAGCCTAGACCCCGGGAATTGCGGCATTCCAGTATACTAAGGTCATGTAGGTTTATTGTATGAACCGTAAGTCCTCCTGACCCTCCAGGTAGGGCGGCCAAGCTCGGGGTTTACGGTGAGGTTTCATTTATAAGCTTATATACTTATATAGAGATCATATAAAGAAAATGTAGGGAATAGGATACATACCCCAATAATGGAAAAAGGAAAAGAACATGGCAAATGATATGGAAACTGCGCTTGAGGGTTTTGGGTCTAGGAGAAGGTGCAAATGAGCTTTGAGCTTTCTGACAGGGAGTCCCCTAAACCCTAAACCCTAAACCCAGTTGGCCCGCAGTTGCTGCCTACTTGAAGGTTCATGGGATTCAGCAATCACATATCGCCGGGCTATAGCCCTACTTATAGCCGGTTTAGGGTTTAGGGTTTAGGGTTTAGGGGGGTGACCTAGATAAGTCCACTTAAGCTTTGGGGGATTAGATGTAGGGTTAGAAGCCCGGCTATATGTAGTTACTGAGTTCCGTGGACCTGAAAATAAGGGTCCAATTGCACAATGAATTTACACAATATGAGGCCCTAAAACCCTGTGCTACCATTTCTACACCCGAGGGTCCGAGCCCCCAATAGTTGTGTAGGTTGAACTCTGGTACCTACAAACCCTGAGACGCTTGTCGACGTGCGATTTTGGTGATGGAATTGTTGCGCCCTAAACCCTGACCTTAAACGAGGTTTACGTATGATGATTGAGTACCTGGGCCTGAAGGGCTGATAACAACAGCTATTCCCGACGCTCCAGTGAAGGAACACACGCGCTCCCTACTGAAAGGTTTAGGGCTTGAGGATTAGGGGTTAGGGTATAGGGGTTGCGGGTTTTGGATATAGTGTTTAGGTACAGGGTTTGGGATTTAGGGTTTAGGGCTTTCTACGAAGCTTTAGGCCAGTAGTAACCAACGAACCCCTTAGGCTTTGCGTAGCAATTCCTGGACCAGGCCCCATACCAAGCGTCTTGGACAACCAATTAGACCTTAAGCCCTAAACCTAAACCCTAGACTCTAAGCCCTAAATCCTAAACCCTAAACCCGAATCCCTAAGCCCTAAACCCTAAACCCTATAGACCCTAATCCCTAACTTAGTTCAGCTCGGAGCCCAATGTCCCTACAGCCGACATCCCAGCCCAATTACGCCCTAAACCCTAAACTCTACAGTCCCAAAGGGTCCATGTAGGTATATGGTATATACTTAGGGCCCCAAGGGGTTCCCATATACCTACTTTAAGGCCGAAGTACTACATGGACCCTTTGGGAGTGCTATACCTCCCAAGCCTCCTGAGACCCTCATGAACCCTAAGCCCTGAACGTAAAGCCTGGCGAGGAGACTTCAAAACCCTACTACATCTCCATGAGCGAGGAGAAGGCTAGGGTTTAGGGTTTAGGGTTTAGGGTTTAGGGTTTAGGGTGGTATGGGGGTTTCCCAAAATTAGGGGTACCTTTTTTGGGGGTCCTAATAATAAGGGCTATAGTATATTGGGGTCTATATTGGGGTTTAGGGCAACTACCATTTTTACGTGAGTTTGGAGACCAGCCAGTGTTGTGTTTTATTATGTCCCGTGTTTTTTTTGGGTTTGTCACTTTCGCGCTATACGGTTTTTGGGATGCCCGGCTTAGGGAAGCAGTTGCGCAGTTTGGTCTCAGAATTTCACCCCCAAAAAACTGCCAGGGTCCTCCAAGCGCCAGTCACTGCATGAGATTTCTTTGGCTAGTGAAAACCCCCTGCAAGTGTCGTAACAATACTGCAGGTGAAGAGTGTGCCCAAGAAGTGTCCCTTTGCGGGCTTAAGTGGTGCTTTTGCGGCTTTCCTTGAAGATGTGTCAGCCTGGAGGCTCACAGGTGGAGTGATGCATTGAGAACGACATCGGAATGCATGAGTTATCATCCTGAATGGTCATGCTAACAAAATGGCCTTGAAGTGTGATTTCTACCAGGGCTCCAGGTAACATAGAGGTGTTCCTGGAACCTTAAACCCCAACTCTTAAACCCTGAGCCCAGACCGGGGACACGAGTCTGGATCAATGTTAGGGATCCTTTATACTTTTTGGGTTATGGTATTGTTCATATTTATGTAAAAAAGATCCTTTTTTCTTCCTAGGGTAGTGTGGGCTAAGGAGTGCCATATTAGGTCTCTTCTTTAGTTAAGGAGCCTTGGGTTCTAAGGGATGCTCCATGTTGTAAGCACTCACCCCACTAACCCTCAATATTTGAGCCTTAGGGCCTCAGCCCCAAACCTTCAGCCTTCCAAAACCTCTGAATCCCATGAAAGACCCCGAACCCCTAAACCCTAGACCCTAAATCCTAAATCCAAAACCCCTAAACCCTTAACTCTAAACCCTAAACCCAAGATCCCAAACCCAAAACCCTTAACCCTACACCCTAAATCCTAAACCCTAAACCCTAAGCCCTAAACCCTAAACCCTACATCCCTAAACCCTAAATCCTTAAATCTCCTCTTCATGCCCCAGGTGTCCCTGCCCAGCGAAGATGGCAGTGAGAGCCGCGAAGCCGAGTTCGGAGATGTCCTGGAGCTTCTCCAGGCCGGCAGAGGGGGGGGGAGTTAGTAGGGAGGGTTTAGGGGTTTAGGGTTTAGGGGTTTAGGGGTTTAGGGTTTAGGGGTTTAGGGTTTAGAGAGCAAGGGAGGGTTTAGGTTTTAAGGTTTAGGGTTTAGGGCTTAAGGTTTCGGGTTTAAGGGCTGAGAGGAGGGGGTGTGTACTTTTTTTTTGGGGGGGGGAGGGGGGGGGCAAGTAGGCAATAAGGGGTTATATATATATATAGGTATATACAGATATGGTTTAGGGTTTAAGGTTGAGGGTTTAGGGTTTAGGTTTTGGTGTTGAGGGTTTTAGGGTTTAGGGTTGAGGGTTTTAGACTTGAGGATTTTTTGGCTTCAGGGTTTAGGGTTTAGGTGTTTCCTTGTTGGACTTGTGTTCGGTAATGTAGTCTACCTAAGCCAGACAAGGAGTTTGATGTTTTGTCGTGTCCTAGGCACAATACACAACGCAGAACTCTGTTCAACCATAAGATGTCCGCCAAACACCCTAAACCCTAAACCCTGAATCCTAAACCCTAAACCCTTAACCCTAAGCAATCCTCCCCATAAAAAACAAACCGGTCTGAAGCTTCTTTTCCGTTTCATTCTCCACTTCGCACTATGCCGAAATCTGGATCTAGGGATCCCAAAGGCATTGATATCGTCATGCAGTTCATGTGCTCCTAAACGCCAAACCCTGAATTCGAAACCCTGAACTCTAAACTCTGAACCGTGAATCCTAAATCCTAACCCCAGTTGGCAAACCTGCATTCTGTCCAGGGACCGAAGACGACTTCGTCGTCGTCCGTGCAGCGCGCACGTGGCAAGGCCGTGCTAAGCTTATTTCGAAGCCTTCGGGATTTAGGGAATTTAGGGTTTTTAGGCTGTGGGGTTCAGGGTTTATAGGGGTTCTAGGATGTAGGGGTGTAGGGCTTCGGGTTTGCATGGTTTAGGGGTTTGGGGCTTCGGGTTTAGTGTTCGTCGGATTAGGGGTTTCAAGTTTAGCGTTTATGAGGGAGGTTTAAGGGCTTTTGGGTTTAGGTCTTAGGGGTCATTTTGGACAATATACAGTTGTTTAAGGTGGGGCGGGGGTTGAGTATTTAGGGTTTGGGGTAGGTTGGTGGGGTTGAAGGTTGTTAGGGGTGTAATCTGGGGGGTTGAGTTTGAGGTTCGTTCAGCAATCGAGAATTTAGCTTGGGGTTTAGGGTTGCGAGGTGGCGTGAGGTTTGGGGACTATAGGGTCTAGCGTTTAGGTTTTCTGGGAGTTGGGGGGGTTTGATGAGGCCGGTTTAGGGTTCTGTTTGGGGAGGCTTAGGGCTGGTGTTGAATGTAGGCCACTGAGTAATGTGTTTAGGGGTTTAGGGTTTAGGGTTTCCCTTCTATCCCCTACGAAGGGAAGCAATTAATTGCAGGGATGGTGTTTGTTTTTCAGCAGCACGCATTGCATGTCTTGAGGCCTTCGCCCCAAACCCTGGGCCTGAAACCCCTGAACCATGCCTTGTGGCCATGTTCACACTAGGAGTACCTAGAACTTCGGTTGCCACCCCTCAAAACGACTGTAGTTTCTGAGGGGTCACAGTTGGGGTTCCATGTTTGTTTGGGGGAACCCTGAACCCTTTTCATCCATGTGGTAGTTTCCCAACAAAGGGGGCCCCAATATAGACCCCAAAATACTATAGTCCTTATTATATGGACCCGAAACTCCCATGTTTGTTTGGGGGAACCCTGAACCCTTTTCATCCCCACTAAACCCTAAACCTTAAACATGTATGTCAGCTGATATTTCTCACGAAGCTCCCAAGCCCTGCCTGGGCTTCCCTGTCAGCTTGGGAGCTCTCCGAGCCAGGAAAGACCATGGCTTCCAGGACCAGACCTCCCAAGGTTTAGGGTTTAGGGTTTAGGGATTAGGGTTTGGGGTTTAGGGTTTAGGGTTACTTGCTTAGGGTTTAGGGTTTATATTGGGGTTATATTGGTGTTCTATTGGGGTTCTATTGGGGTTATATTGGGGTATATGGGGATAATGGAAAAGAAAATGGAAACTACTATATTACATCACTTTCAGGCGCTCAGGAGTTGAACAAGTTGCTCGAAAAGAGCACGCAGGAGTACTTCTGACAGAGCCAATGGCCCGAAGCACTGCGCAAAACAAGGCCCTTCCCGTGCCTCTCGCGCGATGATCTCTTCACCAAGCCAGGGATGCAGGGGCTGATTGCGTCCGTGCAGGTACCCAAACCCTAAACCCTAAAAACCCCTAAATTTGGCGGCCGTTGTGAGTTTGTTTTTGTTAAAAGCGCAGTATATCTCTTGAAACCGTATAGACTAAGGCCATGGCGAGCCATGCAGAGCCCAAAATACCCACAAATAGGACCTATATAGACTCCATTTCAGGGAAGTGGCGGTCCTGGTGGAAACCACAAACCCTAAATTTTTCAGAGGTCCAGACTCCAAACAATTGAACCATCCTTCTTCACCCACGCCTGAGACCCACAAGTTTGACTCGAGCATAGGGCTGAGGGTTGAGGATTTCTGGCCTTTGTGTAGCTTGAAGGAATGAAAAAAGGAAATGGTACTATAATGGGGTATATAGGGACCACCATAAGGATCCATCCCCTGATTCCTAGCTAACCAAGGGCCAGATTTAGGGTGTTGGGTTCAGGGATGGTAGGGGCTTATATAGTTTCCAGTATCATGGTGAGGTTTCTCTGAAGCACCTGATACCACAAGTCTGCAAGGAATCTAGGACCACAATGTAGGGTTTAGGGTCTAGGCTGCAAGGGATCTCGGACACAATGTAGGGTTTAGGGATTTAGGCTGCAAGGAATCTAGGACCACAATTTAAGGTTTGGGGTTTAGGGTTTAGGCTGCAAGGAATCTAGGACCACAATTTAGGGTTTAGGGTTTGGGCTGCAAGGAATCTAGGACCACAATTTAAGGTTTGGGGTTTAGGGTTTAGGCTGCAAGGAATCTAGGACCACAATTTAGGGTTTAGGGTTTGGGGCTGCAAGGAATCTAGGACCACAATCGTGGTACAGGATGATGTAGGCTTCAACAGTAGTTACCAGCCTTTCTGCAAACCTCCAGTAGGACACAGCAGATAGCATTTCAGGTTCCAAAGGGTCGGGGACCTTCAGTCCCTAAACCCCAAACCTTACGCCTTAAACCCTAAAGCTTAAACCCTCAACCCTCAACCTTAGACCCTCAACCCTAAACCTTAACCTCTAAAGCTTAAAGCCTCAAACCTTAAACCCGATTCAGACTACCCGAACGGGATGGGAGGCTCTGGCAGACAATACCAGCGGATGGTTCACGGTGGTAGACAAGTTCGGTCAGGCATGAACAGCGGGAGGAGTTGGTCTGGGTTTAGGGCTTAGGGTTTAGGGTTTAGGGTTGAGGGTCTTGGGTTCAGGCTTTCGTTTTTCGATGAGAAAGTGTTGTGGGGGACCATTTGGGCACGAGGCTTTCGGTGCCCGTGCTTGAGATTCGATGATGGCGCAGCCCCTCAAATGCTTCGGACTACTGCAAGGGCCGAACCAACTATGTCCCGGTCAACTTTACTGTTTACAAAACTTGGTCAAGGCGCTTGTTGTTGCACAAAAAGACCTAAGATCGATAGGGGACGCCCTAGAACAGCAAGCATAATCTAGGCTAGAATAACCAAGGAGAAGCCTGAAACCTGGTGACCGATAGGGGATTGCCTAGTTCCAAAACCAAACGAGGCAAAACAAGTAATTTTGCCCTCGCCTCATCATATGCTACAATTATGGTAGTTTCCCTGAATAGGGGGACACCAATATAGACACCAAAATACTATATTTTTTTTATTATGGAGACCCGAAAAAAGGTAGCCCTAATTTTCGGAGTCTCTATGGTAAATGATACCTTGACTCAAACATACTTCAACATGACATTGGTACCCTTGTGAGCCCCCTAGCCAACTACAGGTTTCCATTTCATTGTCCACTGCCTGCGCCATAGTGGAACCCTAAATCCTAAGCCACAAACATCCAGTCCTAAACCTTAAAAACCTAACCTTAAAACCAAAAACTGCAAGCCTAACCCCCTAAACCCCAACCCATCAAGACACTGCTTGACATCCGCCACCGGGCTTCATGTCTGAGGCGTTGAGTAGGCGCGAAAAAATGAGAATTTGGTTCACATCGTTTGGACGTAGCAAAATAGAATATAATTGTATCCCTGGACCCCAAGGTATGTAGAAAGATGCCCTTCCCTACAGTTTTTGGTAGGCATTCGGCAATCAGCTTACCTGTTTTTGAGGCGCAAGTGGCAGAACAGCCGCAATCATTCAGGCTTTGGTTTTGGGATTTGGGGGGCCCGCGAGGACTCAAGCCCCGACATGCTTGATGCTGGTGACATACCTTTACCCTCCAATTACCACCTTTGAGGGGTGCTGATTACATGCCTGCGCAATACAAATATCATAGGTTGTCAACATTGTGGCCCCTTTCGTGGGGTAGTCAATTAATTACTAGGTCCCGTATTATAACGGGAAACCCAATAAGGATCATTGTTCACCTATCTAGGCTAGAACCGGGTAATTAAGACCCTACATAGGGGCCAGTGCTTGGGGGTTTTCCATAGGTCCGAAAGTCTAAACCTGAAGCCCCACCCTCAACCCAAAACCGTAAAATCCTAAACCCTTAACCCCAAAGCCTAAACCCTTAACCCCAAAGCCTAAACCCTAAACCCTATAAAGCCAAACCCTAAATCCTAAATCCTAAACTCTAAACCTTATCAAAGTGTGCAGTTTCCCACTTGTCTCGCCCCTTGGACCCTGATGAATCTCACTTGGGGCCGCATGGGTTGTTAAAACCCGGATCAGTAAGGGTTTAGGGCTTAGGGTTTAGGGTTTAGCTTAGGGTTTTCGATTCCAACAAGTCATTGCCTCGTTTGGGGTACTTCTATTATTGTAGAGATTTCATTGCTACCCTGAAACCTCTAAGCCCTATCGCATCACAGTATATGCCCTACTACCTACTCGCGGTCACGGTCCAGGGACATCCAAGTAAAACCTAAACCGACAAACTGGTCCTTAATATGAGATAAGATAGCATCCTTATGAGTAGTACATAATCTTACTTGGAACATTATACCTCATTATTCCCTTTAATCCGAAGCCGTAATCCCTAAACCCTATTAGCCCTAAATCTGAAGCCCAATCCCTCAACCCTAACCCAGCAAACCCTAAGCTACACCCTAAATCCTAAACCCTAAACCCTAAACCTCTCTACCATATATATTTAAACCCTAATGGATTTTCAGATTTTGGTCAATCCAATTTCAGGTTCTGGTCAATCTAATTTCAGATTTGGTCAATCCAATTTCAGATTTGGTCA
>CAJNIZ010041846.1:0-39054 GCA_905231905.1 Symbiodinium pilosum
TGTTTAAGCCAAACAAGAACCCCCCCCACCCCTTCCCTATCGGCCCGGTCTCCATTTCACGGGGCGAGAATGTTTTGGCGCATTGTACAGGGATGCACGGATTTATAGCATTGGCATGGTCTGGTTAGAGACACGTGAAGAATCAGCAGGTGTTAGGGAGGATTAGATTAAATTATGGTAAGGTTTTGCAGATAGACCAAAAGTTGACGTGTGGCGCTTTGCGACGATAAGCCTGATGTTTCAAATTTGCATGCATGTTTGTGAATGCCTGAACGACTGGGCCATTTTGCCCGAGACGTAATTTTTTTGTCAGCATGTCGTAATCAAATGTTTCATGATTTCAATCTTAGACGTGTAGACAGGACAAATTTAGCACCGTGTAAACGACAGACCTATGCCTTGTCTTTCAAGCGTCTTCACCAAATCTGGTTCAAGATAGTTGTCTAAGATGTGGTTCATATGCGGTTAACATGTCCAGAAACAGGTGGCATGCGTTATGATGACATTTGGGTTTCAATACATCCCATGGCATTTGTACATGCATGAATTGGGTACACTCATGGTATTTCACGACATTATATTGCATCGGTTTGATATATGGAAGCATGATGTGTGTGGTCTGTGGACGGTGTTGAGAGACTTTTCGGAAGCCACGTGCGCCGAAACCATTTGCAGGTCGGCTCGAGACCTTTGGCGGGGGGTTCTTGTGCGGCCGCTGCAATGGTTGGTCCCTTACATTAGGGTACATGTTCTCCAACTTGGGGATATGTAGCATGTTTCCCATTGCGCATGCTTCCAAAGAACGTCCAAGGTTGCAAGTACAAAATTTGAATGTTGTGTGTCAATGATGGTTATTTGGGTTGGAACAAGTGAAGCGCAATCCGTTGGCAGATTTTTGGTCGTGTTGGTGAGGCCATTCAAGCACGACACCCACCGCGCTTAATTCGTCTTTCTGGCCCCGATTGTGCTGTCTAGCGCAAACTCCGATGCAGCACGTTGATGTGGGGGAATTTTGTTTTCTGGTAGCGATTGCCAAGCAAGCGCAAAAACAGTTTTTGTTGGGAGTAAGGTTGCTGTCGCCAGGTCCGGACACCAGCCCTCCGTTGCCGAGCCAGGAACAGGTTGCCCCGCCGGCAGTGATGATGTGTTATGAGCCATGTCGTCTATTGAAATTTTTGTTTACCCGAATGATGTGGGTAGGCAGCTTGGGGCCGTGCAGGTGGAGCGGTACCTTGCACTGCTGAGTTGCGAAAACTCAGAGGCTGGCTTTGTTGCCGCCAAATCATTCTTGCAAGGCAAGAGACGAGCACATAAGTATACATTGGGTTGCATAGCGGGGCAGCTTCATTCCAACCTTGGCGGTTCCGATTGCCTTGGAGCGCCGTAGTAAAATTGCAAAATCATGAACGGATGTTGAAATACCATGTCTTGTTCGGAGTTTGAATGATGACAGGTTTTTTGTATGTGATGAAATTGTGTGAAGAAAGGGAATGTCAGCGATATCTTAATGAGAGATGACAAAACACAAAGCTGGCATGACATTGTGTTTTGTTTGTAGCTGCGATATCAAGACTGCAAGTTGTGGCAATACGAAACATCACGATCACGAATCGGCACTGTAGGAGGCAGGCCGTCACGGATTTGGGATTATATCTGTAAACGCGATTATCGCTCCCACCTTGGCTGTGGGGGTGCGCAGAAAGAGAAGCTCGTCTGAAGCATGTCAGACCACTTTTGCGGACTCCGTACGGAGTTCGTAAATTGAAAACGGATGGAGGGGGGGGCGGGGCACGAAAAATGCATTCCGCAAGTTCTGGAATGTGGCTTGACTGGGTTGCCTACCAGTGGAGGGGCGAGGTCGGGTGATCAGCAAGGGAGAGTATCGGTTTTTAAGCGGGTTCCAAACGCCCTAATGCTGGGCCAGCTTTGGCGAATATCGCCTTAACGGTCGCAGATGAGGTACCTTGGTTTCTTTAGTGTCCTTCCTTTTATGTAGGTGGGCTTGCATCGATGATTGAGGTAAGCTCGTGGTATTGCCAACGCAACACTGCAAGGGCTTGGCTACCTCAGCTCAGACCGCAGGAAGATGCGTCAAGCAAGGGAGTGTTCCTTCTTCGCATTTGGGAGACCAAACACTTTTTCAGTTGTATTCACAAATGCTGCGTGCAATGATTGGCAAACTTGTGAGAATTCCCAGGATATGGGCAGGGGGTAGAGAAGCGTAACCGCTTTTGGGAACAGTGGCAGAGGGGTGAAACGTGAACTATGTAAAGACATGCGGCTTGGGTGCAGGTTTTGAGGAGCTCAGACTTTCCGGTCACGGCAACCAGCATCTTCACTTCCAAGAGCCGCTGACTTGAAGCTTTTTTTCTTCGAATGCCTATTTTTCTGCTTTGAATGTCTTTGCATTTGCCAAGGTGTTTCCCACTCCTTGGACAACTTGGCCTTAGGAGTTCGCTCCCGAGAGGCTTCGCATTCTTATGTGCGTCTGGTGACTCTGCTTCTGGAGGTCTTGGAAGCATTGGCGAGGATACCATCCCAGTTCGAGGTGTGATTTTGGCTGCAAGCTAGGGGTATTGACCAGGATGTCTTCTTGTCAAGTGCAGCAGGTTTGCAATTACAAGTACGGACTAGTGATTTCCGCTCCAGGCGTTTCAAGAGGAGTCCACACCCCAGCATTCTGCTTCGCAAAGTCAGGCAGAACACCTGCACGTGGAGGAAATGCACACGTGTCGAGTAGCACTGCCCCGTTTGGTTGTCTGTGGAGGCATTTGTTGAGGCAATAGTGCGATTGTCCTTGAGTTGCCGCTCTCAAGCACGATATTGATCAATCTAGGCAAGCATGGCGTTAATCTGTGCATGTGCGTCTGCTCACAGAAGGGGGGGAAACACGATTGACAAAGCATAATACAGGTGTAAGCACCTGACCCATGGCCGTGGCGCTTTGCAGGGCAAGACACTTTGGAGCTGTGGTCTAAGAACACGCTGACTTCCAGCAGCAGGTCTTTGTGCGTCTACAGAGTTTTGGTTGTAACTTGGGTGCCTTGCGTAAGGCCAGCTCACTGAATGGGAGATCCTGAAGCTGACGAGCTGCTGCCGGGGTCTGATGCTGAGCATCCCGGTTGCCTGTCTCGCGAAACGTCGTTGTGTCGGTCATCGAGTCTTGTTCAGGTTGTAAGTGACTCGGTTCAATAATCGTTCTGCAGTTCCGTGGATTGTGCTGGAGGGGTCCGAGGTTTTGTGGGTATCATGACTCGAGCTTCGAGAGCATAGTGAGAAAGACAGTTGGAGCAAGAGTACGCTGCTGAGGAACATCTACATTCGCTGACACTCAAATGTCTGGCCTCGAAGCATTGTATTCATTTGGCAACAACTTTTCTGTTCATCGAAAAATAAGATGTGAGCGCAATATCTGAACTATCTTTGTCAGGAATCCCTTGATCTTTTCATTGCAGTGTCACCAAGGGCTCAGTGCTGCCACTTGCCTTGTGTTCAGATCCTTTAGCATCCTTGGGTTGAGCCTGAGGCTAAGCTCAGGATGTCTGAAACAGCTGTGGCTGAAGAAGTGTCCTGCGTTGCTGGCTGAAGATGTTGCGAGTTCTATTTTGAATTTGGCATATCTTCAGTACCTTGTCCCACACCGCACAAACTGGCATGAAGCAGGGGCTAGATGCCGGCAAGAAATCCTTTCAAAAGCACTTGCAGGAAAACGTTTCTTGGCGGTAAATGTGCTCTAGTAGCTGACTATTCATGAGTGCGCACAAATGGTGACAAAGGCATAGGCGACACTCTGGCGATAAGCCGGCTTCTCATCCGGCCTTTGTTTACATCGGATTGGTTGCCATTCAGAAGCAGTACAGAAGCAGAGCTTCTGAATTCCATAGAGAGCACATGCAGTCAAAGGCCTCAGTGTTTGTCCACGTCTACCAAGGCGTCGATTTTCTTTGGCTTCCAACTTCAGCGATATTTTTGCTGATGCCGCAGAGCAGCTTGGCCATGCTTGGCTCATTCGCTGTATGGATCTGCCTGACTACATGCAATGCTTGCGGGTTTTAAAAGTAGCTTTTCACTGTCTGACGCCTTCGTGATAGTGACCGCCACTTGCTGTGATCTCCATGTGATACACTACCCACAGAAAAGCTTTGAGTCTATGATGAGTCAAAACCTGTTTCCAAACACCGTGTCCATGGCATATGGCAGGGCGACAGCCTGTGCTGCAGAGGCTGGCGAACAAATTGTGAAACCTGTTCCGAGTATGTGGCCGTTTGCTTCGAAGGTGTCCACACGGCATCAAATCTCGCCAAACGTGCAGGTCTGGATCCAAGTCCGAATGTTGGTTCTCTGTAGCCTGTGGACCATCGAGGCCTGGTGAAACTCTCAAACTCAACTTGCAACTGCCAGGCCCTGCTGGACTCTTTAGAGTCTTTAGCGGAGGCGTGGCATGAACACCCGGTCAGGCATAGGCAGTAACGGGCTTTAATGACGGGTTCCCCGGAGCACTTCGGCAAGACAAGAGTCGCTTCGACCCTTTTGAAGTCGAATCTCGTGTTGTCGTGACATGACGCATGTTTGAGGCAGCTTCGACGCTCATCCAGGCAAGCGAAGTTGAAGAGGCCCCATTTCAGTCCAGTCTGTCTGTTCTTCTGGTCGTGCAGTGCTGGTGGTGGATGGTGGTGGTTTAGAGTCTCCGTGTAGGTAGAGTGACAGTCTGCAGCAGCATCAGCAGCAGTAGCAACAGGGGCAAGAGTGGGCATGGTCGTTGCCTTCGCCGCGGCGGTGGCTGTTGTCGTCATCATTGTCGGCACATCATGAGACATGCTGCTGGTACCAGCGGCATCAGCAGCAGCGGCGGCAGCAGCTGTACGCATTAGTAGAAAGCTCGGAGCCCAACAGCTCGATCCCAGGTCTCCTGCTTGAGAGTCGAGATTTCTTCCTAGGGTGGTATCTAAAAAGTGCGGTGGCTGAAGCTTTCACGTTGGCACATGTACTAGTTTAGCATACCTTGCATCAACCTTGCTCTATCTTCTTATCCTAGTGTGTCCATTTTTTTCAGGGTGGAGAAGGGCATTCCATGCAGGCCGTGCAACTGTTGGAGCACGCGTTCTCAAAGGTCGAGTCAGATGACCAAGTGGACGAGGCAGACGGGTTGTCTATTGACACCTTGGTGCCGATTGGGCGAGAATGCACTGCAGGTGGCTTTGGCCAGGATCGGGGTGCAGGTGCTGCTTTGTGCGAGCCTGTCACAGGCCACAGAATTTCGTTCTTATTGAAACAGCCTTGTACTCCCACAGATCCAGTACTGAGGAATCCCCCACAGATGTAATGATCAAGATCCAGTTGCAGCCTGGGTCTTTACGTGCACATATACTAGATTCTGAAGACATTGTCATTGCACTTGCAGGTGTCAGTGTATACGAGGGCGTGTCTCCACTTGTTTCATTCAACAGGCTGCTAGGCATGCTGAAGCCCTTGACGTGGCCGAAAGTGCAGCAGAGGCACCGAGTCAAGTTTTTGCTGACTTCCAGGCTACGACTGACTTGCCAGGCTTGAGCATACACTTCCCTTCAACAAAGCACTTCAACAGCCGATTGAGTCTAACAATCAAAGCCCTTTTACAGAATACCTGTGCTGAGCCGCTACAGCTCCTGGCACTGGCGCCTGCAGGCAGCCGATTTCGTGATGTCAGAGCTGTATGAGAAGGCACAGATACAGCAAGATGATCAACAGCTTTGATCGCGTGTTCGGGTGTTTACTAACAAGACGTTCTGTCGGATTTCTTTAGGCTCGGAGGCCTTCGATTGGCTCGGAGGAGGTGGGAACCTGCCGCAGAGCGCAGCATGGACCCTCGAGAACAGCCGAGTTCCAGTCAAAATGCCATATTCTACAGCCAACAAACCGCAGCCACAACAGTATGCGACCACTTGCGCCGACTCATGCATGCTTGTCAGCATTTGTTAACCGACGGTGGATACAGGCAGTGACAACGAATCATGCGCTTCGGCATGCCAACTGGCGAGTGGGTATTGTTCAAGCTTTGGCCACCTTGGACACTGCATGATTGCTGGAGACCAGCTATGGAGATGCTCGTATCAAACTTGGGCACAATGGTACTGCCCAGCATCGATTGCCGTACTGTTCTTCGGGACAGCTTAAGCGCACAAGGGCCAATTGTTCTTGAAGACCAACTCGAAAGCAAGACAGTTTCAGGTTGTAGTTGCCGAGGCCATAGCATCCGGTACAGTATCTGTCACGGCGCGAGTGAAGGTGACATGTCTTGACGTGCTGCGGGCATTCATGCTTTCAGCCTTACATGTAGCTACGGCTGGAAAAAGAAGCCATTGCGGGGCATTGTGATTCCCGGCGCCCTTGTCTGCTCAGTATTTGAAGCAGCGAATGCATGCCTGATACGTTGTGGGATGAAAGAGGGTCCTCCCGGGCGTCTGATCGTGTTGGGGTTCGCAGACAGCATCAGCAGCAGGACTTGGTGTTCAATTTCTTGCCCTGCTAACGCAGCGGCAGGGGTTGATCTGGTGCGAGCCACGCCCACGAGCTTGTCTTCCCCGCACATGCAAGTCTTGGTAGGAGCTACGAATAGTAACGTGTTCCTTTCCAGCCAGCCTTGGGACAGGATTGTGCCATCGTTTGCGTTGACGATGACATCTCCGCAAATTCGGGTTGTGCAAATGCTTCATTGCTTGGAATAGTCAGATCGGCAACGATGAAACGATGACCTGCAAGCACTTGTGTTTTGGTCACTGCTTCACTGCCATTCATCTTGCCCCACAACTGACACGACAGGCGAATCACGTGTGTTGGAGCATCCCATTTGTGAACAGTTCTTGTTGTAGACAAATCACAAGGCAGAATAAACTCAATGGCATGAAGGCGGGAATCAACATCACCAAAACTTCTTGCAAGCCTTCCTGCACTATCGCAACAATGCAGCTTTCACGGACTGAACCATTGGTTTTTCATGTCGCTCAATGAACCAGAACTAGTAAGGGCAAGACTGGAATCAACAAATCTATCGCTGAGTTGCCGTCACGAAGTGAAGTCCAGAGCATATGAAGCCCACAGATCAGCCACTTCTTGATTGCAGTGTGTGCGCAATTTCCGTTGCCAGGGAGGCCCAGCCTCGCGTGCTTTGTTGCATCGGGCGGTTGAGATCGCTGACCCTGCCTCATTGCCGAAGAAACTTCTTGCTCTCATGGTCTATCTGTTCAGACGTTTTTTTCAGGTTCAAGCCAGGCAGTGCCAGGCACTGGAGTTAGAATTCCAGCCGTCCTTCACTGAATTTGAGTCAGCCTTGCTTCAGAGCACGCAGTTGCTCTCGGATTTGTCAATCTTAGGCCCAATGACATGAGCAAGATGGAGTTCTGGGAACATTTGCGCCAACTGCATGAGCAGAGCCTCTCTCTCGCGCTTGCCTTAAGTGGAGCATTTGATTCCCACGCGCGTTTTGAGTCAACTAGCTGCTGTGGTTATACGCAAGGCCCAGGCTTTGCCAGCGCACAGCGCAGTGCGGCTCCGTGCTGCGCAGGCCAAGCGCGAGTGGCAGGCACTTGCAGGGGTTTTTCAAGACCTTGTCAGATCTCAGTTGTCCCCATAAACTGCTCAGATCCGAGCTGCGGAAGCGACCTTGCCCAAAGCTCCGTCACAGACTCAGAGCACCCAAAATGGCCAACAAAAAGCTCGTAGCTGAGGCTTGCATCCTCGAGTCTGGGCCAGAACGGCTCACTCCAGGCCTGAAGCGGCTATCAGAAGCTGTAGGATTCTATAGCATCCTCATTGAGTGATGTGTATGTAAGTGAGAAGTTTGCTGCAAGATCATCTGTCAAGGTATCCGCATTTCACTTGATGATTTCCAGCAGCTGTTGCCTTAAGGTTTGGCGTTCAATCTTGGGACCGCCGCCCAAGTGTGCAGTGCGAAGGCAACGCTGCTTCTTCTTTAATTCCTTTTGTCTTCCGGTAGAATGCCGAACACATTTTCTAGGTCGGACGCAGGAGCCGGTCTCCCCAAGCACCAGCGGATGTACTTAGGCGCGCCCTTGAAATTTCCTGTGCCATGCATGAGTAGCAGGAGTGGTCACTGCTTTATGGTGGAGCCATTGCGTGACTCTAGCCAATAAGCTGGGCTGGTGGCAGCAGGAATCTGCTCCATATGGCTGAGCACAACTTTGGCAGGAATCCCTCCTCCCGTCGACCTGGATTTCGAGCGCTGGCGAAGGATATGTCCACATGCAGCATGGGTTGTGTACGATAGACTGTACTTGCCAGGTATACCATGGACAGGATTGGACAGGTTTCATTGATGGAGAAAATCACACAAAATGGCTACTTAAGGCTTAAGGCCACATGACGCGTGCTGATGCCCAGGCATCCAAGCCACTTCTTTACCCTGTATAGATTTCCCCTGCTGCGTGAACTGCCTTTCAGCATAGTGCTGGCTGATGAAGCAACAGGGTGTCTCCAAGCTCGTTCTGCGGAACACAGGCTTGTGCTTGAGCAGTGGTTCCAGCATCAAAGTAAATATCTTCTGCCGGAGCACAGGATTTCCCACTTCCTAGCTCAGCGTTTTTTGAAACTCACATGCTGTGAGCAATCCGACGTTCGATCTGGCACGGCAAATGTATAGGAGTCTCCAAGGCTAAGTGAGATGCAACTGTAGCCATATCGCAGCTCGCTAGAATGTGCCTCTCTTCCCTTGCCTCACATTTGTAGCTACTTGAGTCGTTCCTCACGGCAAAGTGCTTTCGGGTTCGCTGCTTCACAGGCGTGTGAATGTTGGTGATCCACGCCCTGACAGTATGGAGACGCTGAGGCACCTGCACCTCAACGGTTGCAAGATGTTTTAAGAATCAGGGATGATATGCCTAGATTCCTCGCATGCTCTGAGTAGTTGTAAGTTGTAGGCGCTAGCACAAGCATGCCTTGGCTGCAGGGCCTTGCTTTGGGGATTATAGGTGGGTGCTGCGAAGTGAGGGTGGCGTAATGTCAAATATGCGTGGGATGCATGCATTTCATTGTGTGCCCTTGATGTTTACAAGCTTAGTTCTGTCACGCCGAATTCACTGCCAAACATGTAGTGGCTGGTAGTCCGGTTGTAACAAGTGCGTTTTCGCAGTCGTCCCAGCATTTTCATCACCTACCAAAACCAACATGTGATGGTTGCAATTTCGAGAGCTTTCCGTAGCTAGCCACACTGCGCTTGCAGCATGTGCTCAAAAGTCTACGGAAAACCTTACCTTTGCAAACCAATGTGTGTGCGCCTGCAGATTTGCGTTCAGACATGCAATCCACTCCTTTGTCCTTGAGGCAAAATGAAAGGTAAAGCTGAAACACTAGAGCAGGCTGAGTTGTCTTATATCTGAATGCTGTTTATGTACATTGCATCTCCTGGATAAGAAATGGGTCTGCCGGGCATAGGGTACCCTTCGTTTCTCAGCTCAGCAGTATTTTCACATCTCTATTAATTTCAGAGCCCCAGCCGTAGGTTACTCTTCATTTCTTAGCTCATTTCTTATTCTGGGGTTCGAGCCCCTGAACGTTGGTATGCCTGGTGTTGGGAGATTTGCCTTTTCCATTAGGCCATGCAGCCTTCAACCTTCAATGCGCAATTAAGATAAAAGCTGTTTTAGAGGGCCTGGAACACCCTTCTGTAAAATAAGAAGCGTAGCCCCCTACATTTCTTGTTTTAGCGCACTCAGGGGTGGGCCTAGAGATAGTTGATAGGAGAAGGTTAAAACCACCAACTTAAGAAACGAAGCCCCCTACATTTCTTATTTTAGGGTGTTTGCGGGCCTGGAAAACCCTTAAAATAAAAAACGTAGCCCCCTACATTTCTTATTTTAGGGCGCTCAGGGGTGGGCCTGGAGATAGGGGATAAACGTAGCCCCCTACATCTCTTGTTTTAGGGGTTTTGCGGGCCTGGAAAACCACATGAACAAGAAACGTAGCCACCTACATTTCTTCTTTTAAGGGTTTTGCAGGCCTGGAAAACCATCAAAATATGAAACATAGCCCCCTACATTTCTTATTTTAGGGGGTTTAGGGGTGGGCGGGGTAGGGGGCAGGGTTAGGTGAAACCCCCTAAAACAAGAAAGGTAGCCCTCTACATGTCTTATTTTGGTGGTTTTGAGGAACTCTAAAATAAGCAGCTGCATTTCTTATGTTGGGGTTTTTGTGGCCGAGAAAGCCCTTAGAATAATGAGAAACGTAGCCCCCAACATTTCTTATTCTCCCGCTTTTTAGGGCCTGGAAAGCAACTAAAATAAGAAACGTAGCCCCCCTACATTTTTTGTAGGGGTTTGGGGAACCACTTTGGGCCAGGGTCAAATAAGAAATGGCCCCAAATTCTTGGGTACCTTTCATTTCTTCACTAGAAAGCAAATGTTTTGCGTGTCATCTAGCCGACATAGCCCCTACATTTCTTAACCAGTCATTTCTTGTACAGTGGTTGCACTGTATTGTTTTTGTAGAAACATCTGCAGATGTAACCGCTGTCCCGACAAAGCTTCTCGCTTGGCCAATGCAGTTCCACGTCGATGCCGTCATTGCAGAAGGCTGCGAGTAGCGGATGCTTCTGCTCAGGTACTAGACATGCAAAATTGGACAGGACTGCAATGTGCTCTTGAATGTGACATGCCGATTGTAGATTGCACTTAGCGACGAAGGTCCATGGTGTTCAACCATTCAATCTAGAGTCCTTGATATGGAAGAACAGCTGGAAGCTCTGAGACCAGGGTCTTGATGAAGTTTCCTCGGTGGGTGCCCCAGAAAGTTAGTCCTGCCAGAGTGTTGGAGAATCTTGCGCAAATTCTGGTTGGTTGGTTTCAGCATTTTTTCGTTTGTTTGGTTTTGTTTCGGACTTCTGTCTCAATACAGCTGTATCAGCAGCTTCTGCAGGCCCTCAAATGCTGCCATGCGCGTAGAGGCAAAGCACATGCCGAACGAAGGCAAAACCTGGACACATAGACACAGGACAAGACAGGCAGGAAAGAAGGGAGCATGAAATCAATAAAGAGTAAGCAAGAGAGAACGAAGGAAAGAGAAAATCAAAGAACGAAGCAATGATATTTCGCTCTGGGGAGGCGCATAGTCTTGAGAAGAAGAAGAACCACGACGATGGTGACAATCACGATACCTGAACGGAAAAGCGATGATAAGCACCTACTGGCAGGAAGCACATTGCTTTCCACAGCTTAGCGGGCTGACCAGACTAGAATCAAAAAGAAGAGTCCTGCAAGAAGAGACCGGCAGCCAGCAAAAGGGGTAACAGAATCAGAGTTTGCAAAGCTGCTCGCATCCAAGCACATGGTGAGGCTGTGTCTATCGAAATGCAGAACAAGTGATGTGCCTGGACAAGGCAGGTAAATCATTGAAGCCCATGGGGAGGGGCTGCCTCAACAGCTGCATAGCAAGCTTTGTTGGACTTGTTGGATGGAAGTTCCTCCTCGCAGCACACTCTTAAAGTGCTGACATTCCAACGTAGTCAGGTGCTGTAAGGGCATCGGAACATCACGGCATCCTTGGCACATGACGTGACCAGGGCGCTCAGAAAAGGGTCCATTAATGGATTGAACTAGGGTGCTTTGTGCTATGGTAGAAGATGGCGGACGTCCCGTCAACGTTGCACAAGGTCCTGAGCCAACTGTGGCAGACCGTGGAAATCACAATGACAAGCAAGTCGGGGATCAGACATCCCATTCAATAACCACGTCAAGGTCGGATCCTCCAGACGGGTGGCTTAGATGATGTGCAACACCAACATGGTTCGCGGGGCAAAGACACTTTGGAAGTGCAAAGTGAGCAGCCCGATATAGCCCGAGCCTGCTTTTTACAACATTCTGCCCCAGAAGTTGGGCAATCAGGAAGAGCTTGAGCTGATCAGGATGGTAGCATGCCATGGCAATTTGCGCTAGTGTAATGGTGGACTAACGTGCCGACGCTCCCAAGCCCAGCAGGCGCAAACAACCGCCGGCGGTCCTATGCCGATAGCTTTGGAGCAACAACATCCGTGATATAGTCTTTCAACCGACGTGTTCAGCACCAACCACGCGTGCTTGCGCGCACGTTGGCTTCCATCACCCATCCCATCACAGGCAGCCCCAGCTGTCAGTATCTCACGATGGGGGAGGCCAACAGGATGGCTGGAAAGTAAAGTAATTACCAGCAGGTACCAGTCAGTCGTAGTAGTTGGTTGTAAGTTGTAATTGCTTCTTTCTAGTTGGTATGACGGCTTGACGCCTGAAATTCAGTAATAGTGCTTCTTGTGATTAAAGAACAAATGACTGTAGAACATGGCAGCTATAGTCAACGATGGAGGCATTCACCACACAAGACCCACTCAGATCCATATGCATGAGCAAGACCTTAAACGATTCGACGGCCATACGAGAAAGTGCAGGTCAACAGCGCCAGTCAGAGTTTCAAACGGTGAAAAGTTTTAAGCGATGCAAAGCTGTGCAGATCAACAGTGGCGGTCACAGATTTGAGCGATGAAAGCTGTGCAGATCAACAGCGCTGGTCAAAGTTTTAAGCAATAAAAACCAATGAACGGGAAGAGGCAAAGTTCAAGCAGGCAATCGAGAGGTACGGTTGTTCATGTTTTCCGGGCCTTCAAGGGAATAAGTTTCAGCATGTTGATCCGCATAAGTCAAGCTGCCGGGGCAGTTTTGCCTGAAATCGGATCTGGGTCACAGAACTTCGGTTCAGTGCAACATAGGCTGAGCAACAAAAATGTTCTGTACCCTCCATACAACCAAAAGTCGTAGCCCTTAATCTTCAAAGTTTGTATGCATCCTCAACGTTACGCCCTTACACCTCAATCCAAAGTGCACGCAACACCTTGGAAGCATGATGGGTTCTTCAAAGCATTTTGGGGTTTTCCTTTCTTTGACAACTTGCCAACTTCAAATGCAGAGGGAGGACATTTCTGCCCGCAACAGTACATTACCTCGTGCATCTTATCTGTCGAGCGCAGCATGTCAAACATGTTTGGTCATGAGCGAACGGTCAGCAACTGGGCTCGAGCGCCCGTGCATGGACAGGTCCGTGGTAGCAGCTGCGGGGACGGGATCGCTTTCAGGGGTAATCCTGAATTTGGTTGCCCAGGCCTTAGCCTCTCCCCTGCCTTCCGCTCCCCTCCTGGAGTGCCCGGTGTGTATCGAGTTCCAGCCTGGGGACCTAGACTTTCGGTCTTTGGGGCTGGGGTTGTTGCTTGGCATAGCCATTGGGCCTTTGATTGACCTGCTCTACGGAATCCGAGTGCTTTGGCGGAGAGCCGTGGCCCGCTTCTGGGGTTCAGTGGCAAGGCAGTATCCTTATCCCTTGTACCGGGTGCATGAGTGATAAGGAGGTCCAAGAGCTGCGGAAGGAACTGCGACTGCTTCAGAGTCAAGTTGCTGCCTTGCAGATTCGAGTGGCCGAGCTTGAAGGCTACGAGGTGATCTCTTATCCTGCTGGGGAGTCTGGCTCGCCCCCTTGTGACGACAGAGCTCCTCAAACAGCGGCAGGCTCGGCTTCGGCATCTTCTGAGGTGGGCGCTGCTTCCAGCACCACTGCGCCTGGACCTGAGGAGGGAAGCAGTGTTCAGTCCTGGGAGTTCCGCCTCGAAGTTGCTAGGGAGATCGGTTCCTTCCTCAGACGGGCCGTCGAAGGTGGCAACCTTGGAACCTCTGGAAGGCAGAAGGTGACCTTGAAAAGCCGCCTCTACATCATCGTGAAGGACCGCTCTGGGAACCTCTACACCGACCCCGTGCGCATCGAGAGAACTTGGCGCTGTGCAAAGGCTTTGGTGGAGAAAGACGGTTCCTTCAGCGACGCCATATTCGTTGGAGTCCCGAGCGAGTGAGAGGCAAGAGCGGCTGTGGCTTCGGCAGGGTTCATTTGGCCCCCCGCTGAGGCCTGATGTCCGAAGAAAGTGAGCAGGACGAGGGCGTCAACGTCCGGGACGCCTTTGTGTTCAAGGAAGGCCGGACAAATAGTTTTTACAAGGTTGGCTCCCTGGCTGGCTCCGTGGCTGGCGAGAGCAGCGCTATCATCTGCATTGCTGAGCTGGGCGGCCGTTGCATCGTCGCTGTGCCTGGCAACGTTTGGTCCAAGAAGGTTGCCAAGCGGAGGCTCGAGAAGACGGCCCTCGGGAAAGCCATCAGCATTGACCTGGTGGCTAGCTCCTTGGCTGATCTTGAGAACCCCTTGCCAGAGGTCCTTATAAAAGCATGGGTCGGCGTCCTGTCGATGCACGACGAGGCCAAGGTCGAGTTCAGCAGCCAAGTGCCCACCTACAACTTCGGCGAGGGCATCCTTCCTTATGCCGAAGCCCTGGTGAAAGTGGCCGACGACCAGTTCGCCTTTACCACGGCGGAGTCTGGTGGAGGGGGCGACGGGATATTCAAACGGATGGCCGTCGTAGAATCTGGGTTGGCCGACATGCGCGAGATGCTGCAGACCCTGGTTGGACAAAAGGCCGGGGCAGCTGGGACTCCGAGCATGGGGGCAAGACCGAAGGCATCGTCGACTGGTGGAAGGAAGGCTGCTGCTGGAACGACGCCGGGAGGCAAGGAGCTCTCTGGCTTGGATCGTGGGACGGTAGCAGCCGCTCGTGCAGCTGGGTTTTTCGAGGAGAGTCTGAGGGAAATGTCAAAGCTCATCGGGGCGAAGCGGGCCCGAGTCGAGGAGAACCCGATCCCGGAGGCCTTGGAAGAGGACGAGGGCGGAGGCATCCTCGACGACTTGGCGGAGGAGCCCGAGGCGCTGGAGGAGATTGCCGAGCAAGACGGCAACACCTTGATGCAGACGGCGGTGGTGCAGCTCACGAAGCTGGTGAGCAACATGGCTCTGGACAAGGCAAAGAAGAGCTCCGATTTGGAGACGATGCTGGACCAGACTGGGAGCAGCGCCGCATCTGGAGACAGCGCCTTCGGTGGGGCTCGGAAAAGCCACGCTACAGCGCTCCGAGCGCTGACCAAAGCTTTCAACGACAGCCCGAGGCTGATTTACGAGTCCATCGAAGGCCAGATGGTCAAGGACTTCGGGCAGACACCTGCCGCGCTGAGTACAGGAGTTTGCTCGGCCCGAGCTTGGCTTTGCAGCCGTTCTCGCTTGGGCAGCTCCCAGAACCGTGTCCGCTGGAGCTGGCAAGTGGGGGGCATCCTCGACGACCTGGCGGCCGGGGAGACAGAGCGCGCCAGAGCAAGGGCTGCGCTTCTACTCGCAGCGGCGGACCAAGCGAGCATTGACGGAGGCAGCTGGGTGGTGTCAACGGTCTCGCTCCTGGAGCCTCTGCCCCCTTATCAGGAGTTCTCGAAGCACATGCTGCCAGGCCCGAGCGAGAGTCAGGTCAGTGCACTCTACGACCCCAGGTGGGCAGAGATCTTCCTGAGAAGCCTCAAGGAGCGGGAGAGCTACAACGAAGCGAAGAAGAAGCTTCAAGCAGCGGAACGCGGCCGTGGACATGCAGGGGCCAAAGCACAGAAGATCCACCTGGAGGCCAGCCGCCCAAAGGCAAAGGAAACGGAGGCAAAAAGTCGGAAGGTGGGTCGGAGCAAAAGCCGGACAAGTGATGCACGAGTGGGCCGAGGAGGTTGGAAGTCGGGACCGGGCTTTGCCTTTTCCCATCTCCTCGAATTCAAGTCCCTTGACTTTTGACAGACCAGCTGCAAAGGAGCCAGTGCACCGGTGTAAAGGGGTACCTCGGCTTTGCCCTTCGTCAGGCCTACCTGGAAGAGCAGGACGAGATCCCGTTCAGCATGTACCCGGCTCCTGTGTTGGACCTGTAGATCCCCTTGAAGGTTTTCTTCGTATTGTTCGTGAAGTTTTCCGATGCCCCCGTCTTGGGCAATTTCTTAAGAGCTGTTTTCGCAAAGCCGAGCCAGAGAAAGCAACTGGCGGACCAGGCAAAGCTCCAGGAGAAGGTTCCTGGCCTATGCCCATGCCCCACCCCAAGGCGTTCAGCGCAGATCCCAAAAGCTTAGCGCCGGGAGAGCTCAAGAAACTCTTTGTCAATGTGCAAGTCTGCCTGCTGAACTTCCTTGACCTAGGTAGGCCTTCCCGAGCACCACCATGTTGTGTCATTGGTGGCACTCTTTCGGAGAAACAGTGGGAAGCTGTGAAGCGTTTCGAGAGTTTCCTTGACGCCTGGTTTGAGCTGGGTGTCCTCGGCGCCACAGACATGGGGAGAACTGCCGGCAAAATAGAAGACTTGGAGAATGCCCTTCAAAAATTGAAGCAGCTGAATGCTGGCGGTGGTTCTCCTTCTCAGAGCGGCAGCCCAGAGCTTGGACGGCTTGGTGGTTCAAAAGTGGGCACCATCAAACCTGTAGAGTCTGACCGATTGCAGTTTCGAGGTTTCCCAGATTTTGACCCCACGCCTTTTCTGGATATGCGTTCCAAAGAAATCTATGAGCACCCCTTCGAGCACTCTATCGATCCTGATGAACACATGGGTCCAGTTCCTCATTTCAGAGTCCATTGTTCGCGCGAGGAAAGACTGAAGCTCTACCAGCTTCTGGACAAGTCCAGGCGCATCAAGCTCTTCACGGAGGAGCAGGTCAGACACAGGTTTGGATCAGGAGTGTTCTCTGTTTTGAAGTCCATGGAGCTTGACCGTTTGATCCTTGATTCGAGGCCACATAATCTTCTTGAAAATCCGCCGGGGAGATTTATTCAAACGCTCGGGTCAGGAGAAGCACTTACCCACTTGCGCTTGGAGGGCGGAGAGCGATTGTACATCAGCAGCAACGACATTTGGGATTTTTACCATTTGTTCCATGTCAGTGCAGACCGTTGTCGGAGAAATTGTTTGGTGGGCACAATAAATCCCCGAGAAGCTTCTTCACTTCAGGCTTTTCGACCGGATCTCTGGAGATCCGACAAGATCTACGTGGGCCTCAACTGTCTCGCGATGGGGGACACCCAGGCTGTGGAGATTGCTCAGACATGTCATGTGGGGTTGTGCACGCAAGAAGGCATAATTGATGAGCAGAACTTGGTTGCCATGAACCTTGCACCGCCTAGGGGAAAGACCGGCTGTGGCATTGTGATTGATGACTTTGTTTCCTACTCCATAGATGCACGAGACCCAGCTCAGGTAGCTTGTTCACCCACTGGCGCAGCGCAACTAGCCGATAAAGCCGAGAAAGCCTACAAGCGCGAGAACCTCATCCCACATACGGATAAAGCAGAGAGAGACTCCTTGCACGCCCAGGTGTGGGGATGTATGATCGATGGAGAGGCCGGTCTGACACGGGGTTCACTTAAAAGGGCTGCTCCTCTTCTCAAGGTTATTAATGCCGTTTTGGAGATCGGTGCAGTCACTGGTGGAATCTTGGAGATCATTGTTGGCGGCCTCATTGCATTGTTCATTTTCAGGAGGAGACTGTTGTCGTTGCTGAATGAGGTTTTCATTGCTATGAAGGCGAGAGACCGAGACGAGGCCTTCCAGATAGGAGCCGAACTACGTGAAGAGCTTATTCTTTGTGCAGGGCTTCTACCGTTGGCTGTCGTTGAATTGAGAGCAGTGTATTCCAGGGATGTTCATGCTGTAGATGCGTCGAATGTTGCCGAAGCAGGAGTGACTTTCGAGGTAGGAAGCAGCTTCACAGCCGAGCTGAGTAGACACTGCCTCCGCAAAGGTACGTGGACGAGATTACTTGCTCCCGCTGCCGCGCGAGAGAGGATGCACGGCGACTTGGAACCACAAGACGAATTACCAGGCGGAGCTGAATGCGCCTACAAAGCTCATCCACCGTGGGTGCTGCTTTCAAGGTCTGGTAAGTTCAAGCTCCGTTGGAAGAAAGTTGTAAAGCGCCCCCGACACATCAACATAGGAGAACTTCGATCGTTTCTGAAGTCGGAGAAGCTGGCCAAGATCAAAGGAAAGGCCACTCGTGTTGTCATTGGCGGCGATTCTCAAGTTGCTCTAGGCTGTCTTCTAAAAGGTCGGAGCGCTTCCAGTCATCTCAATCGAGAGTTACAAGCGTCACTCCCACATGTACTAGGCGGAACCAGAACCCTACGCCCGGTCTTTCTCGAAGCTTGAGCAAATCGGGCAAGCTCCAAATGAACAAAGCCCAAGGGTTCTCAATCCAGAATGGAATGTGCAGCTGCAAACAGAGATCAGCAATTTCTGCGACAAACTTTGCAAACTGATTGCCTTGATCTACTTTAGCTTGCGGATGCGCAGGCAGTCCTGGAATGCCTTCTGGAAAAATGGAGCTCCTCCAGGCTGGGGTGATCGCTCTTGACAAAGACGAGCAAACCGGAGCAGCTCCTAATCCCAGGACGGAACCGTTCTTTAAGAGGTTTTTGATTTCCTCCTGTACTTCCGGATCCAATAGATCCTGCTCTGCTGAATCCTTGATGTCATATGTTAAGACCCAGCGGCCTGTCAACCTCGCCAGTTCGATAGCCACTCCGTGATTACCTGAGAACAAGTCAACGTAACCAGGTCTGCTGATCAAGGAGCTCTGGTCAACCCCCTCAGGTACAGTGAGGCTGCCATGGAGCAAATGGCCAAGCTTATTCAGGCAAGGAGGCAAGTTGGACCTTCTCGGGTCCTTCTGCGCAGCAGCAATGGATTCAATGGAGGGTTGCTTGAACAGGCACTTCAGCGTGGAGTTGCGGGCCTTCTTCAAGTTTCTCTTCTGAGTCCTCAACTCTCTCGGCCCGCTTTTACGTACTTCTTCGAGATCTGGAATCCCTGAAAGAGACCAAGGATCTGACCCCAAGGCCTCGAGCCATCTATCTAAGCCAGTGAAGTCTCCGGTCATCGCCTTCGCCCACCATTCCGGCAGAGGATCCAAAGGAGAAGGAACTTCCTGACAACGCGATGGCCCATCCGCAGGATTTACAGAAGTGGGGATATAGATGAAAAAGCTGCTTCTGCAGGTTCTCCACACCTTGGAGAAAAAGGACTCGAGTGCTCGCAAACACTTGTCTGCGTAACCAGCGAACTCTGTGCGCGGGATGTGAAAAACATGTCCTTCTCAGAGGTTGGTGCAAGAAGCGCAAGCAACTCTTCACCAAGCTGGCCGAACCCTATCCGAAGGCGTTGAGTACTACGCTTGCAATGGCACTTTCGGGAGGCTCTGGTGACCGCCCGGAGTTTCGGAAGCTGGATGCCAACGCTTGCGCCAGATGCGCCAAAGGGAGGATAGGCGAAGCCAAGAACCCTGGACCAAAGAAGACCACGGCAGCGGAGCGGGCCGCCGCCCGAGCCGGGCAACGGATCGGATCCGTTGAACTGGTGGACACCAAGACTGTCAAGCTGGAGGCGAAGCTCTGGGACGGCTTCTTGGAGTGGGTCAGAGAGGACTCCGACGAGCAGACTGTCGAGCTTCTTGCCTCTACTTCGGCTACGGTGGCTCCGCTCCTTGAGCTCTACGGTGACCACTTGTTCCGGAGTGGCGCTACTTTGTCAGCTTTTCGGCACTTGGTTGCTTTTGCGTTGCGTAAGTTTCCCGACTTTAAGTTTCATTCCAAGATTTGTTGGGACTTTATTACTAAATGGGAAGCCTTGGAGCCGCTTGTGCATCGGCTACCCTTTCAGCATGCAAAGCTATGGCGGCTCTCGCCCTGGGCTGGAAGTGGTTCAGATTTGCTCTGGTGTTACTGATAGCCTTTCGAGGTATACTACGGATTGGTGAGGTCCTTCGGGCGACTAGAGGCGACTTGGTCCTGCCTTCCGATCTGCTCTCCGACAGAGTAGAGCGGATGTACCTCAGGGTGCGAGAGCCGAAGTCGAAACGCAGAGGCGGTGGCCGCGAGCAGCACGCCACCATACTTGACACGGAGCTGGTCAGTGCTTGTGAAAAAGTGTTCAAGAACCTGGAGCCAGAAGTCTTCCTGTTTCCCTACTCTTCCCACACGTTCCGGAGGAGATGGGACGAGATTCTGCGGACGCTTGGAGTTCCCACTGACCTCGGGCTGACGCCCGGCTGCATTCGTGGCGGTGCAGCTGTGCACGCGTACCAAACAGGTGTGCCTGTGCAGGACCTGCTCTGGAGGATGAGAATCCAGCACCTCGCTACTCTGAAACACTACCTCCAAGAGATGGCGGCGGAGTCGGTGCTGGGCAAAGTTTCTGCAAGTACGCGGCGCAACATTAAAGTTTCAGCTTCCATGCTTTCTCCTCTTCTTTCCTCTTTCTGACAGCTGCTTGGGTGCACGGTTCGTCCATGCAAACGCGCTAAATGATGGCGCCTTCTTGTCCCAGAAAGGGCCACAGAGTGATGGTTGGGGTCGCAGCTCACGCCGTGCACTTCCTTGTACTTGAAGTGTGCTTAGCTGCCGTTTGAGACCAAAACTTTGTCGGCTGAAAGCAGCAGAAGGACCGAGTGAGGGAGTGGCCCAACATGCTTTTTGAATTCATGCATTCGCAGCCTTGGAAAATCTTTAAAGGATATATTGAGCAGTTTGCCTAGAGACTTTTCCGGGAATTTGAGGAAGAGAACATGGTTCGGAGCTTCTCTTGAAAAATGCTTCCAGACTAGATTTGCTTCCCAGGCACCGCAGCTCAACTGGCCAGCTTCACAGAGTCGTTTTTGGGATGTGCTAGACTGCAATGTTTGACGTATGCTTGGTTTCATCTTCTATTCAAGTGTGCATTGAACAGGGCTGTTCGTTTTGTATTGAGCGGTGGTGTTTAGCGGTGCGTTGCAACCTAGCTTTGTACGAAGAACACTTGTTAGGTCGCCTGATGACACAGGAAGCAGCTTTGGCCTCAGCCTTGGCAGAGAACGCTACTAGCTCCAATTCTGTTTGGGACAGATGCAGGCGTGAAGCCTTGGAGCCGGCATCCTGTGCGAGACTGAGTTCTTTGTGAAGTGCAGTTGGAGCATCATTTGGCTTCTCAGTTGCCCGCCGGTGACCTCTACGTTTTTTCTTCTCCGCGACGAGCACAGCTCCCGCGAACGCCTAGTTGGGCATCGACCAGGTCCCAAGAAACTTTCAGATTCGCCGTTTGTCGCCTGAAGGTAATTTGGGCATGTTTCGTTGGTGCGAGATTCATAGGCTGTCTTGGGACGTTGTGGCATAACGTCAGTTTTTCAGCTTATGGACTCATCGTGAATTTGCGTACTTGATATTATTTGATTGTGCAGGCGACTTCAACACTGCCATTTGTTCAGGAATTCCACGCTTTCTGCACAAGAAAAATCACAAAATGCTCAGCGGAAGCCTAGCTGATTCGGCGCAGGCGCGTCCCGGTACTCTTCACTGTGCAGGGTACCAAGGGAAAAGCATCATGGGCCTTGAGGAGCACGGATCTTGTGTGTCCGGCTCTATTGACCGGAAGTGCTGTTGCTTTGTATCATAAATTCAGAAGCTTTGTGAGAATACTGTAGTCTGCTAGTATGCTGACGTCATGATGAATGTGCGTTTTCCAGTCGTGGTCGACACGATTCGTACCAGATTGGTCACAAAATGTCCTGGGAAAAGCCGGACTTGGATGGTTTAGCTTCTCTGTTGTAAGACTTCCGTTGTCTGTGGGCAACGCCATGTTCTTGCATGTGCAGGAGTTCCAAGAAGAAAAGCAGAGATGTCAACGACGACAAGCGCATAAATGCTTTTGAGGATGGCGTGTTACACCTCCCCCCTCAAGAGGAGCGAATGAACGTGGCCTCGCATCAGGATTGGCGCAAGAACGGTTCCGGTCCAAAGATGCGGCTAATTGATCAGGTGGGAATCATGTTGTAAACAGCGAGCCTACTGCTTTTTGGTAAGGCGCGCCATCAGATTTGCGTCAAGATGCATGCCAGGTCTTGCAGACGGACAACGGAATTCAACATTTCCAAGAGAATCTCAAGACGCAGCATCAGCCTTGGCTGTACCATCGTGGGATCCCTTGGTCTTTCATGATCTACAGTGTGAAGCCTGTATAGGAATCTCATCTTCCAGAGTATCCTTACTGTACTGCAGTTTCTTAGCTTCGTGCACTTTAGTTTTCCCGCGTCAACGACGGGCCTCGAAATATGGTACGCTTAGTTTCTTCACGGGTTTCTTACCGTGAGCCACCATAGTAACGGTACCAATGTTGTCATCATAGTGACGCTGACAGCGTGCAAGTTTGACCGTATGGAGTAAGAAGCTAAGCAGTCCTAAGCTTCTTAACCAGCTTCCTCGGGCTTCCTTCGATTCAAATTATTCAAGCAGGAAACACATCGCGGAAAATTCTGAGGTTGCATCACGTTTGAGGAATGTGCACCCCGCCTGCTGAGAACCTAAGCCCCCCTTAGTTTCTTAAGCGTGTCCTTTGGTCACCCCACAACCCCCCTGCTTTGTTGCTGGGGGGCTTGGTTTTTGTAGGCGTCGTAGTGCAAACTGCAAACGCAAAATCAAGGTGGTGCAAACGCCCGGTTCAGAAACTAAGGTGGGCTCAGCTTCTTAAGTCAAAGTGCCAAACAAAAAAAGAACTGAAGAGATGACTGGGCCAAGCAGAAGATTTGCATGGAAAGGGGGGGCTTAGTTTCTCTGCCGGGGGGGAATACAATTAAGAACCTGGCCCAGAATTTTCTTAACTAAGACGCAGCTCGAAATTTGCTTCTTTTGGGCAGGCTCAGGGGCTTAGTTTCTTGTACAGTAGTTTCAGTGCAGTACTGCCAGACATGTCCAGGTGCCCAGTAATTGCAAACTATGAAATAGGTGTGAGGATATCTTAGTGATTCTGCTGAGGAGCTACAGGTTCAAGAACTTCTGGCTGAAAGACATGGTTCTGATTCTCAGAAGTATGTTGGGCTGGACCGATGTGCAATGTGCAACAGATCCGCACTTCCTGGTGGCATCCTTGGCTTAGGTCACCGAAGATGATCTGTACAGCGACAGGACATTCTTTTGCTCGGAGGCTTCGTGGGCACTGCCTTTGATTTTCTGGAGCAAGATGCAATGTAAGGGGCTTCGAGTTCTGAAGAAGAATCCGCTGGCTTCCCAGTTGTCGTCGCTGTGCTTGGGCACCTGTCTTTCCGAAATTAGTGAACTCGAGGCTGTCTGATGTGTTCAGGCATCTAGTTCAGAGTCGCAGCATTTGAGTTCTCTGGGTGATACAAGGCAGAGACAGCCACGAGCAACATCACCAATCAAGCCAAAGGCTGGGATGCTTATGTTTTGGGAGTTAACATGCAGACTGGTGTTCCCACATGCTGACCTGTAGCAGAAGCTTGCAGCACTAGATCCTCTTCAAACTGTTGCTCCTGGGGGCTCTGCTATGAACTGCGCAACCATTGGGGTACCAGGGCAGCCTTTCGCTTGGGTCAAAGTGTGGCCGGAGAGCCTGTTGGACGAAACGTGCTTGCAGAACCTAGTTTCAAAAGAGCCGCGCCAGACTCAGCCTGCCAGGAAACATCAATGAAGCAAGTCAGCTTGGACACTAGCTTGCAAGTCTGATGTCGCAAGCTGTTGTATCCAGAATCTCAATTCAAAGCATAGCAATCTCCTAGGTCCCCAGACTGCGCAGTAAGGTTTGGAAGTTAAGCAGCCCAGATTTCTCTCCGTATCTTGTCTTGGCCATGCATACTGTCACATTTGATACTTCCTCGCTACCAGTATGCTGCCGTACGCAAGTCCTGACTCCAAGTTGCCTTAAGAAGTGACGACCTGCTGAAATGAGCTGGTTGATGACACTGTTTTTCTGGCCGTGCAGTTGTTTTTCTCCAGAAGCCTGCCTAGCAGTTCGTCCAAGCTTGATAGGGCGAATTGTCGTGCTGCGGATATTCTGGGCTGCGTAGGCGTGTTTGGGAGGTAATGCGTGCTTGCCTATGCAGCAGGGTCAGGCGTGTGGGCTGGTGGGGGGCTGTTCGCGTAAGTCCTAGGTTTGATGCAGAATCTGGATCCCTCAAGTTGTCTTTCTCTGGGCCTGTCAGGGCTCGTGAGGCCAGTTGGCGTGCCCTTTGTTGGCTCATGCGGCCTGCCCGTGCAAGTAATCGAATCCTACAACCTAAAACTAAATAAACCTTCCCATTCCCTCAGCCACAAGTCCTAACCTGCCTTTGCAGGCCTGGACGACACACCGCCAAGAGACACTGAAATCATCCTGAGCCCCCAAGATCGCCCAAGCCTTTAGTAAAGCGAAGAAAGTCCGAAACCATCCCAGCAACCTCATTTTGAATCCCAATATCCTGGACCCCTAACACCAAACATCTACTTTACGAGTTGGAAGACGTTCAAAACCTGAATCAACAAACCCTAAGCCCTGCAACCTACTCCCAACTGTAGAAGTCATTGCGTTTTGTTTTTTCAGAGAGAATTGTCTCGTCGGAGGGTCGTTGGGTTGTTCTGTGCCCGTGGGGTTTGCATTTACTGACTATACTGCTAACTGGGAGTACAACTTTGGTACTGGAACGGCCGTTCTCGACAATCTGATGGACTGATGGATTTTTGTTCTCGAGTAGTGCAATTTAAGTACCGGAACGGCGGTTCTGGGCGACCTGATGGATTTTTGTTGTCTGGTAGTACAATTGAAGTACTGGAACCGCCGTTCCCGGCAACCTCATGGATTTTTGTTCTCTGGAAATATAACTTTAGTACTGGAACGGTCTTTCACGGCGAATTATGGATCTTCGTTCTTTGGTAGTACTACTTTAGTATTGAAACGGCCGTTCCCGGCGATTTGCCATTTAGCAACCACTGCTTGGTGCCGATGTGCCCCCGCCAAAATGGCTAGATGCAAAGACCTCGCCGGGACCCCTTCGTTGCACGCTGTGCCCTTGCGTTTTGGACGCGGAAGCAAAAATGCACGGACTTTGTTGGTTGGGTGTAGTGCATAAATCCGAGCACCCAAATTTCCGGACCGTATCTTTCAACTGCATCCCTGTTAACATGTTCTCAGAAGGCCAATTGGGACAGCAAAGAACATAGAAACAAAATGGCAAGGACAACAGACAGGCGAGCGGACAAAGCTGAAACGTGGACTGTTAGAGCCAAGTTTGAAAACAAAATGCGAAAAAGTCACATCACCTTCGGCGAGGAGAGCATGCTGGCGCTGCATGACGGGGGACCGAAGAAGGGACGGAAAGTGTAAAGAGAGGTTTGGGGGCGAGAAGGCTGTGGGGCCTGGGCCCTGAAGATCAGAAATGCCGAGCCAATGCGAAAGATCCGTGATCTGCCAGATTTTGCGGGCCTGAAGCCAATGAGAACTCTGCAGCGGAGCTTGGAACTGCGGAAAAACCAGTTGCCGGCTTGGGGTCTGTACCAGAGCCCTGGCTGTTTGGGTTTGCTGCTGCTGCTGATGCCGCGGCCTTCCGGCAACAAGAGTGGACCCCGTGGACCTGTTTGGCAATGCAATGGCTTGACCTGATTGAGTTTGGTGTGATAGGCAAAGCAGCTCTTCCAGCATTTTGATGTGCCCTGTGGCAGCCCAAGATCTTGTCAAGTTGGGAAGGCATTTCTTCTGCATTTATGGGCATTTGCAAGCAACACTCTGTGAAATCCTGGTGTAATTTCTGCTCCGTGGAGTAGGAAGCAGGACTGAATGTGTGCTGCAAGAGGTCCAAACATCAGCGACTTGTCTGCGCTGCACAGTGAAGTGCGGTGTACTCAGTCTCAACCGATCGTCCAAGCTTGCTCCAGCCACCCATCTTCTTGGCAGTTAGGCATGTTTGTTTCGGTGGTGAGCAGCTGATAAAGAGATCACGTCAAGCATCGTCAAGCTCTTGAAGGTATCAGTGCATGATGTACGTGGAGCGAATCCAAGCATGAGCAAATACTGCCAAAATAGGCATCAGATGATGGGCCTCCACGGCTTGGCTTCTTGTGTGCTGCCTGTAAATGTCACAGGAAGGGCTACTCAGAGTTGCTGGAGAAGTCGCAGGCGCCTGGCGCGCTATTTTGAAGAGCCGGTGAACCGCTGTCCAGAAAGCTGTGCACGGCCCAGTGCCCACCGGCCTCATTGCTACAGGAGAAGGCAACTACAGGTGGCAGCATGTACTTCCGAAAGGGTCCAAGGCTAAGCTCTGCAGTTGTGCTGCGAATGGCAAGAAGAGCCAGAAATTTCCAGCTTGCTGGCAGCAACTTCTATTTACGCAAACTTCAGGTGGCAATATGGTCACCCTTTGCACTTCTGACGATAGAGAGTTAGGCAATGTGCCAGCCATACAAGTTGCAGGAAGAGCTCCTGCCCTCCAAAAGCCCTACAAAAGTGCAACCACATGCACATAAGGCTTCGTCTTATCACTTCCAGCCTTTGGACATTTAAGATGCTGATGCTAAGCTCAGGTGGACGCAGACTGAGCTTCGGCCGATTCGATGCCCTCAAAGATATCTTGACAAAGCACCGGCGCATGGGTGTAGCCGGGGTCTCTTCGAACTCCCCCGGCAATTTCCTAAAGCTCTGATGACCATCAGCAACGGATTTCAGTCACAGAGCATGAGTGCAGAAAGAATCAGGATCAAAATTGTATTCACTACGTGGTAGCTCATTTGGATAGTTGCAGCGTCAGCTGTCTGCTACGGCTCCTGAGGAGCAGTATTGCAAGTGCGCACTCCCTAAGGGTGTTGCGCTGCTGCACAATGTCCGCACACAGCAAAACCACAGAATGAAGCTCAGAGCGTTTGTGATCTTCTTGCCTTCAAGCAACTTCTGCTTGGTCTTGTTAGGTCTGTGCTTTTGTTTTGCAGTTGCACTCCTTGGAAGTGCCACGCCCTTCCAACTCTTACTGTCATCTGAGGTTCCGGGAGGCCCCGTCATCTGTCGCTGCTGTGATCCTGGCTGCCTTTAGCCAACTCACGGGGAAGCCTGAACCTCAAGATGTCAGGCAAAACACCAGTTTACTTAACACGTTTTGGGTGTAGTACCTCTGCTGGATTCTGCTGGTTACTGTAGAAGATTGCCGAGTTGAGGATATCATAGAGGATGTCGCTTCTTTCGCGGAACCCGTCCTGGGTTCCCTGCGCGACCTCTACTGCCACGTTGAAAATCTCGCTCGTCAGAAGCATCTGAAGATAAGATACCTGCCAATGGAAGGCCCCTAGGCCTAGCACACTCCACTAGGCGGGAGCTCTTCATGAGCAAGGTGCGCACGCCGGGCGGCAGCGTGCGCGAAAGAGCACCCTTTCTTTCTCCTTGTGCTAGGACGACAGTGCCTTTTGCAGGGCTATGGTGTATGTTACTGGCCTCTCGGTGCATGGAATGCATTGCGTCTGCATCTGTGGATCTGATATTTTGGTTGTGGGTGTTTCTGCTGCCTCTGCACTGACATACTGACCTGGAGTGCTGGTCGTGCTTGCTGTTGCGCTGATATGCGGTGGTTAGGTGTTCTTGCTACATTGGTTGTGGGGTTGCCACGCCCGCTGTTCGTGGAGTTTTTGAGCTTCCTCTGCCGTCGGCCCGTTCATCTCGTATGTTGGCTATGCTTGCTACATTGCTTGCGATGATGGTACTGGTTTGGTTTTCTTGCAACATTGGGCGTGGGGGTGATTAGGCCTTCTGTGCTTTGAGTTGTTGAGCTCTCTCTGCACTTGGCCTGTTGGTGTTTCATGCTGGCTGAGCTCGCAACATTGATGGTTGTGACGTTAGGCCCATTAGGCCCTGCATGTGGCCTACAGATTTGTGTACTGGTTTGGCTCGTTACCTTTTTTGGGTGGCATGTGACGTGCAGAAAGCTTGCTGCAGGCGGCTGTTGACGTTGGGATTCTGTGGTTTTTGATGCTCTCGGCGCTGGAGTGTCGTGCTCCCTCTGCCCTTGGCACACGTCTTGTTTTAGCCTGGTGCATGCCCTTGGCGTTGAAGTGTTGTGCCCGCTCTGCGTTTGGCACACGCTCGAATACAGGGTGGGACACCAAAGTCACTAAAGCCAATCTTGCTCCCTATATGGGTGGGTGGGACACTACCACAAATCCTGCTCTTCATGAGGCGTGCTTGTTTTCGTGTTGATATGTTTCCCGTCACTTCTTGTCTTTGCTCTTGGGCAGTCCAAAGCGAACACAGGCAGGCCAGTAAGTAAGTGAACTCCCGTCCCCGCCCTAAAACTGAAACCACATCCACCACCCCACCAGCTAAAACGAAAACATGCCCGCTCTCACTGCCCAAACAGCGAAACACAACACACGCAACGCCCAAACAAGAAAACACGCTCCTTCCGCAGCCCGCTCAATCAGCACAAACAAAACAAACCGATCCCCCCGCCCACCCCCGCCCAAAGAGCAAAAACAACCCCGCCCCAACAGCAAAAACACAAAAGGGTGCTCCCCGCTCAAACAGCCCCAAAAAATCATGCTTGGCCTCATCCCGCCCAAATAGCAAAAACAAACACGCCCTCCCCCACCCCCCAGGTCACGCCCCAAGGACATGCACCATCCGCGGTGCCCTGTGAGCTCCCAAAAACTCGTGCGGAGGCACTTCTGTCAAGTCAAGGATGAAGGATGCTCAGTCCTCTTGCGGATACCTGCAAGGGGTACTCTGGGGGTAGTCACCATGAAAAGATCCCGAGTTGCGAGTTTACCTTTCGACCTTTCCTCTGACCTCTCACTTTACAAATTCTCTGTAGGGAACCTCTGCGGTGTACTGTGGTGAGAGGATATGTTCCTGAACGGTCCCTGACCTCCCCATTGCGGCTGATGCTCCCTCTCGCAAACCACCTCTAGATGATCGGTCCTCGTGCATCGGATATGATCATCTCCTGACCCCCCCTTCTCGCGAGCTACCTTTCCATGGCTTTCCTCCGTGGGGTACCTTCCAGATTCCAGATCCCAGATCTCCACCCCCCCTTCCGTCGTCGCTCGTGTTCTTTTGCGGGCCGCACCTTGGCGGGCTACCTCCGCAGTTTACCATTGGGGGTAGAATCAAGAGGCACGGTGACGACCTGAGTATTTTTGGAGGGATTACCGACAAACAACGTCAGTTGCTAGGAGATGGATTCGGTCTGCCGGACGTGTTGAGACATGCTTCTGGTCAGCCTGCTGAAAGCTGTTCAGCCGGCTTCGTAGATCAGGGATGATTCGGCATCTTCTGCAACATGGTCCCAGCTTCCTGAAAGGTCAAGCCAGAGTGTGGCCCCAAATGATGCGGCAGAATTCGTTCGCTTCTGCGTCTGCAGCTCAGCAAGTTTCTGCAGCCTGCGGCCTGCGGCGGCGGCGGCGGCAGCAGCAAGCGCAGAAGGATCATTGAAACTGGATCGGAGGCAACGTTTCAGAGTTGTCAGTGCCACCGGGTGCTGGCCATCATTCACTCATAGCCGGCCTGTCAGCTGAGGTCGCCTTCCGGATCCACTGCTACTTTGAACTTAGTCTGCTGCCAGACACCCCAAGCAATGGCAAGCTGGGCACTTGGCCGGGAACAGAAAGAAAGGGCAGCGCACAGGGGCGGCGGGAAGCTGTTCTTTCAAGGCCCGCTGTCGTCTTCGTCCTTGGTGGGCCAGGAGCCGGTCCCGCCCTCGAGGAAGCTTTCAGAACTTCCTGGCAGCCTAAGAACTCTGGGTGGCCTGAGGTAAGGGGACTCAATGTGCACGGATAAGTGAGGCGCATTGCAGGTTTGTGCCATTTGGGGTTCAGCCTCTTACTCCGCATTCATTGCCTGCCTGATGCAATTTTCACCAACTATTGCATGTATGATGTATTCTTTTCCTCCGGCTTGAGCAATATGTGTAGTGCAGTCCTCCTTGAGCTAGAGAATGAGCTGACGCATGGTACTCTCCTTGCATGTTTGCTTGGTCTGCCTATCTTTTCGCAAATGATGTGGTGGACGGCGCGTGCTGTTTACTAGAGTGCTGCGCGCTTGCTGCTGTGAGTGAATGCCCTGACCTGCTCAATGGGGGATGCTGGAGGGTTGCAAAAAATGTGTTCTTTTCCGCGTTGGGTGGCGTGCGTGCCTAGGAATCAGACATTGCACGGCATTTCTTCTGGGAAGTCATGGAGTACATACAGCAACTACAGTCATTGCATTTTTGTTCAGTTCGGCGAGCTTTGAAGAAAGAAGCAATCATTCTTGCTGGGCATGACCCTGGTTCCTAGCGCAGCTGCTGGAGTAGGACAAGGAGTGACAGGAGTGGAAGGAAGGACGGCAGCAGGAGGAACGCTAGAAGAACATTAAAATCGGGCTGATGTTGCGGGAGGCAGCCTCCGATCGACTCAGGCAGACCACTTCAAGATCCAAGAGCACCCTGTGGGTTCCACAACATGCATGAATGACAGCTATTAGACGCGTGCTCATCCGCATACAAATGCCCAGAAAACCAGATTCCGTCGCAACTGCTTGGCTCGGTGCGTTACGAGTCTACACTTCTCAAATGATGGCACGAGGTAAAGCTTTGATAAAGCGCTTCTTGCTGCATGAGCATGACGCGTGCTTGATCATTCTGCGAGGTTGAGCTTGCTTTGCTCGTGGGAAGAAGTGGCTTCTCGTTTTAAAAACATGTGGAATTAGGGGACGCTTTGCTAGTCCCTGAGTGAGACTGCTGGCCATTGGTACCGGTACCGCAGTGCCAATGGCAAGACGCTAGCCAATTGCAGAGTTGTTCTGAATCGTCTGCAGAACATGTGTCAATGGGACGCTGTGTCAAAAACCGGCTGAGCAAAAAACTTGTGCGCAAATGCTTTCATATCTCGTTGCGGCCGTGAGTGTGCCAAGCTGATGTTGTGAACTGCCACAGACCTTCGGCTACCTCCACTTGAGTGCTGGAGATCTGCTTCGAGAGGCAAGCAAACGCTTTGCATGCGTTGCATACCAGATCTGATGGGTTGTCTTCTGATCCTGCGGTGCTCGCAATCTCCTGTGCTCAATCTCCCGCGCAGGAGCGAAGCCGACCTGGCTCAGAGTATGGCGAGCTGATTCAAAACTACATCAAGGCTTGCTCTCACGCCTCTCGCTTTTCAGGGATGCCTGAATGCGTGTGAGTGTAAGTCGTGTAAGTGCTGTGTGCCAGGAGGGGCAGCTTGTGCCTGTAGAAATCACTGTCAAGCTGATCAAGCAAGCGATGGAGAAGCATGGGTGGGCACAGGTGCCGATGCAGCATTGAAAGTCTAGTGAGTCTAGTGGACACCCAGTCAACGAAGTCGAGAGCAGTCCACTGAGCCTCTTCTGCTGACGTTGGTTGGAGGGCAAATTCCTCATTGATGGCTTTCCACGCAGCTTTGACAACATGGATGGCTGGAGTCGGGTCATGGGAGGCGAGACGCATCTCAGCCCTTCATCTTGTTAGCCCTCTGCTTCGGTCAGATGCCGTGGACGTCCAATTTGCTCTCTTCTTCGATTGCTCTGAAGCCGTCATGGAGGCTTAACATCGGAGTCCTAGAAAAAGATACCATTGGCGTCTCTGAGGGCCTCTGCTGAGGCCCGCATTCTGGAGCGAGGGAAGACAAGTGGCAGGCCTGTCGGCCTGTCAGCCTTGACGGGCATGCTTTTTGGAGAATGTTTCCGGTTTTCAACTTGCCTTAGTCAATCAAAGCAACAAGAAGATCCATGGCCGTCTTGCTGTGCAGGGCAGATGACAACGCCGAGGCTATTCGCAAGAGGCTAAGGACCTTTAAGGAGGACCCGACTCCGACTCTGCAAATTCGAATGGATGTGAAAGTTAAGGCTTTGCAGAGTTGTGTTGCAGCCCCTGCTCATGTAAAAGCAAAGCCGCCTTAGTTTGCTGTCCCTGTGCTCTTAGATAGTTGCTCCGGCGGCCGTGTTCCTGTCAAGCCGACGCAGCCCGATAGGGAAGGCCAAGCCAAGCTTGTAGCCCTCGGTTTCGTGGCCGTAAGCTTGGCTTTCCTTCTGTTGCAGCTGCTGCTAATGCTTACACCTTGCCACACTTGCTGCAATGCTGCAACTGCTGACGTTTCAAACTCAGGCTGCCGGTACAAAAGGGCCCCTATTACAGGGGCCCAGACGCAGTCATGGGGAGCTGCTGCTGCAGACGCGATGATGACCGCAGATGCATTCTTCCCACTAGTGATCATGATCTAGTCAGATACCTCAGGCCCGGTGATTCTTCTGACAATGTGTCTGCAGGAAGCCAAAGCAGAAGAAAAATTCGGCAAGGCTCACTTGCGCCGCTTCGTTCGCGTCCGTTCAGTGGATTGACCTACTTATCTATCATGACATTCTGAAACACCTGGAGCCATTTTTGTAGCAGCAGAATGCAGCAGAAGTCTTCCAGATGTGCTCTGCCATTTGGGGCTTGCAACGCCAGACAGCCATAGTGAGATGCTTGATTTTCCTTTGCCATCTCCGCGGCAGGGTGGCGACAAGGACGTTTCAGGAGGTCCTGTGAAGAATCGCCACTGCACCGACGTTCTTTGCTGCATCATCTTCGTATTGCTCCAACCTGAGTTGCAAAAGCCCGCGTGACACAGCTGGTGTACTTTCGGCATGCTTGCAACTGACTTTCCAGATGCACATCTTTGCCGTCTGCGCATCCAGTTGCGGTAAGTCATCGTGAGTCCTATTGGTAACATTTCTCCGTCAATTTTTTGCACCTGTGTGCATGAGAATTCATCAGCGCCTTGCTTCTCCACCAGATTGCCCTCGCCACCTGAGTCCCGTATCACATGCAAAGATCACGGATATGTTCGCATGCAGGAGGACCTTCAAATATAGAAGACCCGAGGTCTGTCTATGTTGACTAACCAGTTGAAACGCTAGTGACTGCACTATCACTAGCTTTCGTTCCAGTCTCTTGCGCTCAACTCAACTGTCAAGTTGCAATGGTAGAAGAAGCTCAGTGTTGTCAGCACAGATGGTGCTGCTGTCAGGACAGTGTCCTCCCTTTGCCAGTAAGCATCTCTCAGGCATTGGTTTGGCTTTGCTGCAATTATCTTTGCTGGATATGCAGATGGGAATCCTTCGAAGCTATACTTGCCGAAGCTTAGCTGCACCAGCTTCGCAAACAAGAGTCAGCCTTGCCGAAGCTGGGCACTTTTTGGCAGAACGGTAGTCTGGTTTTCCCTTGGCATGTTAAATCTGCTTCAAGTATCTCCAAGTCAGGCGCGATTTCAAGGGCGACTACTGCGATCTTGATGAGTACCAGGGAGTGAAGAAGCTCCTTCGGACTGGATTTCTGTGCAAACTACGCATGAGCAATTGTCAATACTCACATATTAAAGGGGAGGAGAAGCAATGCCACGAGATGTAGGAATCATGGAAAAAATCGGCGGCAGGACCACCCTAACCCTGAGAGGGACAGCCCTAAATCCAGGGCCAAACCATGACTGTCGTAGCTCAACCACTCGCAAGCGATTTCTTTTGCCAGCGCCAGAACCCCTAAAAGCGAGACGACCCCCCCAGGTTAATTATCCATGGCATTGGACGACAGAAGTAGGTCCGACGAATGCTCAGATGAGCAAAGGAAAAGTGAACCAGTGTTCTTTCTTGATTTGGGGGATTGTCAAAATTATGGTCCCTTTTTGGGTCCCCCAAATTAGGCCCCGTATTAGGCCCCGTATTATGATAGGGACCCAAAAATGGACCACAATTTTGACATTCCCCCACATGTAACCCTAACGTTACCTACAGTTGAATTGTAATTCCCCCTAGTTCATAGGTATCGCCCATAAAACTATGAGTAATTGGCGCTCCAGGTGAAGCCTACAGTCAGTCGGGGCTGACCTGGACACTATGGACCTCTGAGCTGTAGCAATATATTACTAAATTCAAGATCACAGCCCTAAAAAGACTTCTTCCGCAGAGTCAAGGACACGAGTACAACCCTAGGGGTACAACCCTGAAACCTTTAAAGAAAATCAAGCTTAGATCTCAAATCCCAAGCCCTAAATCCCAAAGCCAAAACAAAACACAGGGTTCAGGGTTCGGGGCGAAGGAAGTCTACAATGATACCTACTTTGGGCTTTAAAAACCCCAGCATTCATCCCTAAACCCTAAATCCTGGACCCTACACTATACCCCCAATACAGCAACCTAGCATTCATGGGACCAGCTGTTGTGGCAGCCATCCGTCAAACTACCGCCATCGATTGCCGTCTGCCAAGAAAAGGCGAGCCTGCCTGCGAATGATTCATCTTCGGTCTAGAAATGAATGGATAGCTTTAAGGGTTTAGGGTTTAGGGTTTAGGTCTACCCTGAGGAGGCTCCTAGGACTAGTTGGGGGGCTTTGGGGGCTAGGGTTTGGGATCCCATTATGAGGGTCCAAGAACCTTAGGGTAGGGTTTAGGGTCGTTCGATCTTCAATCTGCAGTTTACGGCTTACGGCTTAGAGAATGAGGCTGAGGGTCTGGGTTTTCCAAGATGACGAACATACCTGAGGGTCCAAGTGCTCAAATCATACATCATTTGGGCCCAAATGGGTTCCTATATAGGTACATTGGGCCCTATAATTACATTCTATTTAGGTACTTGGACCCTTAGGGAAAAGGACTAGGGAAACTCCACGTCCAAGAAAAAATCTTCTCATCACTCACCTTCAACACTCAAACTAATGACCCACCGTTTTATACAAGTTCTGCTATTATGTAACAACACCATATGGGGAGTGACCGCTGTTAGGCGGTGGAGGCTTTTACTTCTTAGCCCTAAACCTTAAAGTATACACTGCCCTAAACCTTAATCCCCTAAACCCTAAACCGTGAGTAGCTTCCGTTTTCTTTTCGATTCCTCCATATACCGTAGTAAAACCCCCTTTGGCTCGTGGTTCGGTTTATCACGAGGCAAAAAGTATTACGGATTACCTTTCTTCGACTAGCCCTCATCCAGCCCCTATACAGTTTAGGGTCTCGAGCTTGGAGCTTATTTGAAGCTTGGGGCGTAGCAGGGCTAAGAGTGAAGGCCGTCCGGCCTAGGGTTTAGGGCTTAGGGGCATAATCAACCATATTGTTGTATATATGTGTATACATATATATCTTTATATGTATGTGTATATGAATATACATATGTATATACACCATAAACCCCAAACGTTACGTCCTAAACCCTAAACCCTAAAATGCGCGAAGCATCGCTAAGATTTAGGGATTTACGGACTTAGGGTGTAGGGTTGAGGGCTTACCTTAAACCTGCGATTGCGGAAACAACTGACAAAGCAAGCAGGGGCCCTTCTGTCACGCTGGGTGTGACCTCTTGTCATCCGAGCGAGGAACTCTGTCGACGGTGCCCCCTTTTTTGGTGCAAGGAAGAAACTCAGCGGTTTGGTCTAAGTGCATCCAAAAGGATTCGATTAGTGTTACGAAGATCTCGTTAAACGGGGCGGATAAGAGAATCATACTCGTGATTGAAAATTTACGCTTATGGCTGAACCTTTCGGCTACTATCGCTAGACTTTTAACCCTAAACCCTGAAACATCTGTCCAAGGGCACCTATAGTTAATCCCTACTTTGGTTAAAGGCTACGAATATCAGCTACATTGGGCCCTAAAGTCTACGACTATTACCTGTTTCGGGAATTAAGGTCAGTAAATAGTACCTGATTTGGGCCCAAGTCGATACGTACTTACATTGGGTTTGCAGTCTACATTCTACCTACTTCGGGCTATGTGGATCCCTAAAACATGTACAGCGCATCTTCTGACTGAAGAAGCAAGCTGCAAACAAAAACGCAAACCAGTGGGCCAATCGTGGTATTGTTACCATAAACACCTGATAGCTTGCGAAGTATGGCCTTGTAGCACTTTAGCTTTAGGGTTTACAAGGTTTAGGGTATAGAGTGTGGTCACAACATAGGATTCTCGCTGGTGTAGGGCACGACCCACCCCATAACCACCCTGAGTTCAAGCAAATTAGGTGTAGTTCCCATGTACAGTCTTATAGGCATCCCGGCCGGGGCATCGGCAGCCCCAACTGGGGCCGCAATTCAATGGGGGACCGGTAATGACGTGTTGTGCTCTGCGGTTCTGGCTTTCTGCAAGGCTGGTTTGCTGGATAGGCAAGGCCAAGCAAGGACCGTCAGCAGCGCGACGCGATGCTAGGTTGCTGTCGAGGTTGTGTGGGACGGCCGCGATCTCAATGGCGATGGCTGTGTGAGGCTGTCTTGCCAAATAGTTTGACATTTGAGCCACGCAAGGACAGTCAGCGGGCGCGACGCGGTGTTCAGTTACTTCCGAGCTTGCTCTCAATGGTGATGGATCCGTGGTGGCTTTCCATGAGGATGTTGTGCTGATGTACTTCCGGCTTCCGACGTTGGGTTCGGCTCTGTGTGAGGCTGTTGCGCTAAATTACTTTTGCAGGCATGGTTGCGCTGGGAGCAGCTGCAAATGGTCCGGGAGACGCCAGAATTGGTTTCGTGCTGAAAAGTTAACCACAGGCCTGCCAGGCGACCTTCAGGGATTTGCTGGCAAAAGCCCTGGTCTAGGGTTTGTGTCTTTATAATGCTCCGCTTATGATAACACCCACGTAGGAGGGCCCCATCAGGGTGCCATGGATGGAGGCAGTCGCACAGCTTTACCTGGGCTCGATGACGTTCTTTGCGCTCAAAAAGCTCGGGCACGGCTCCCTGTGGTGGTTGTCGAGCCCTCAGCTTAGATCTCACGGTTTAGGGTTTTGTGGACCTTTCGTTTAAGAAGTAATATATCCTTCTCCGGTACCATGCCACTATTCGCGCTGGCGGTACCACTAGCCCTCATTGTCCTGCGGTGCCCTATGCCTTACAAAGAGGTCATGAAGCTACTCTGGACCCCCAAGTATGCGGGCCCACACATTAAGAACCTCATTTAGGATGAGGGCATGACTAAAGCTTATTCAGGCTTATTAAGCCTTATTAGTTTGCAAAGACTTTGCGTTTGCACCCTAAATCTTTGTAAGCCTGGGTGTTGGGTCCCAGATATTGCTATCAAGGGACATATTCCATGGTTTCTGGACCCAAACGCAAGGGTACAAACCCTAAAGGTACAAAGGAAAACTCCCTGAAGGTCAGGGAAGTGCATATTTTCGGCGGCCCATGGCAGACCTATGAAGGAGATCCACAATAATAAGCTAAACCTGTAAACAAGCAGTGCAAACAACGCGGAGATCCCTTTAACGAGGAAGCCTAGAGGTTGCGGTAAGCCTTCTACCTAACTTTGTAAGGGGTGTAGGTTTGAGGTTTAAGGATTTAGGTTTTAAGGTTTTAAGGGCGCGCACAATACACGCAATCTTGACCTATTCAAGGGGGACCATTTCGGAAGTCTGCATCTGGCTTGAGCGTTTGCTTGCCAAGTCATGTCAAGCAGGCCGGCATGTCGGCATGTCGTCCAGCTATTTATTACTATACGAAGATAGGTTTAAGGCTTAGGGCCTCATACATGCTGCAAAGCCAAGCCTTTCCTCTAAGAACCAATCCCCCCCCCCTGCTCCCTTAAAGATGAATATCCTCAATCTAGTGCTGCTATGCAGGGGTGAATCATTTGTTCTGGTGGAGCTTTCCCCTCGTATATACTGTTATACGATCCCTCTTGGTGGTGACGCGGGGAGGGGACTGCGAGAATTCATCTAATACACTTATAAGTCGTCCACGAGAGAGGATGTCATATTGGCGATTTGAGGGCTTTGGGTCTAGGATTGAGGCCTAAGCCTTTAACCCCTGAACCCTGGACTCTGAGCCCAAATCCGACCCAACTCCTTTGAACTTGTTTAGCCACACACTTTAACTAGCAGAACACCGGAGAATAATTGGCTACTGCCCCCACCCTGTGCGTATTAGCATCTCATACTCAGGGCCTTTAATGCAGGTAATTGGTTACTGCAGTTGCAGTATTGGAAGCTTGTTCTAGTGTGGTGGTGGTGGCAATATCTAACACAGTAGTTCCAAATCTTCGTGTAAGGTCATTCGGGGCGTATGTTCTCTATAAAGCCATCGTTCGGGGCGAGGTGGGGCAAGTACCCTAAACCCTAAACCCTAGACACTAAACCCTAAACCCTAAAACCTGAACACTACACCCTACACACTGAATGCGTTGGTGTCTGCCCAGGGCAAAGGTAACTATGTTGGCTGCAGGGTCTGTGGCCGAAACGTATGAAGGTCATGTTTCCCATGTCCTTTGCTTATATATAGCGTTGAGGGTTTACATTTTGGCTGAACCGCAAATACATGTTGAATACGGGCCTACGTGGCTCTTGTTTTCAGCTTGTGGGCCCCCTAAACCCTAAGCCCCTAAACCCCAAACCCTAAACCCTAAACCCTTACCTAGTTTAGGTTGGCGGCCTCCAGAGCTACAACCTTCATACAAGTCATACCATCTTGACAGGGAGGTTTTAGGGGTGTAGGGTGTAGGGTGTAGGGTGAACTATGAAGTAAGCTCAAACGGAGATACATATGAATCTTTCCTGCGAAGGACAGCTCTTGATTTATCATTAAGTATAGTTATGCAGCTACAGAAGCACTTAGAGGGACAACCGGCCTTTGCAGCCGTGAATTTTGAAACCTCAAGTCGTAAACCCCAAGCTGTAGGGTCTTGGATTTAGACTGTTGGGGTTTAGCTTAGATTCTCAAGCAAAGCATCCTAAACCTTCCACAGACCCTCAGTGGAAGGTTGTGAAAACTATGGCCCTTTATGGGTAGCCTTCAACCCTAAACCCTAAACCTATAATCCCTAAACCCTGAACCCCTAAACCCTAAACCCTGGCCCACTATAGCCCCGAACATCCGCCTATATTTTATGGCAACCCCTAAGGATCCCTGAAGGGTCCATGTACCCAATAATTGGGTACTTAGGTCCCTTTAACGGGATATATAGGGGTATATAGGGGTATATAGGGGGATATAAAGATATGTAGGGGTATATAGGGGTTTGGGGTCCATGTACCCAATAAGTAGGTACTTGTGCTTCGATAATAGTAATTATAGTAAGGCTTTGGGTAGGCATTATAGGTACTTGGACCCTTTTGGGATTGTGTCGCCTTTTGGCATCCAGATGTTTGTTCAAAGCCCTAAACCCCTAAACCCTAAACCCCTAAACGCCTAAACCCTAAACCCAAAACCCCGCTTTTTGGCATCCAGATGTTTGTTCAAAGCCGCCGGCACACTGAAACATGGACAGGCGCGACATCCAAGTAGCTTCCCGCGACTCGGCTCAAACGGAAAAGGGCTCGGGGTCTATAGTCCCCCTTAAGTAGATAGAATATGGCTTTGGGTATATTATAGTAAGATCCCCATATACCCCATATTCTATCTACTTAAGGGGGACTATAGTCTTTGAGCTCTAACTGGGCCTTTGCTAGAG